>NC_069443.1:1609247-1645748 GCF_026875155.1 Cherax quadricarinatus | reverse complement strand
CAAACTCCTTTCTAAAAACTCACTCTCTCTTCAAACCACCACCCCTCTCAAACTCACCTTCTCTCCTCAAACTCACTCTCTCAACTCACTCCCCTCTCAAACTCACTCACTCTCAAACTCACTCACTCTCAAAAAACTCACTCACTCTCAAACTCACTCACTCTCAAACTCACTCACTCACTCTCTCTCTCTCTAAACACAATCTCTTTCTCACTCAAACTCTCTCTCTCACACACACACACACACACACACACACACACACACGTGTTGAGGGAAATCAGATGATGACATTGGAGGACAGGCAGGTCAGGGGAGACATGATAATGACATACAAAAATACTGCATGGAATAGAAAAGGGTTTAGACAGAGACAGGTTGTTCCAGGGGGGACACGGAAACAAGGGGTCACAATTGGAAGCTGAAGACTCAAACGAGTCATAGGGATGTTAGGAAGTATTTCTTCAGTCATAGAGTCGTCAGGAAGTGGAACAGCCTAACAAGTGATGTAGTGGGGGCAGGAACTATACATAGCTTTAAGACGAGGTATGACAAAGTTCTGGAAGCAGAGAGAGGAGGACCTAGTAGCGATCAGTGAAGAAGCGGGGCCGGGAGCGAGTCTTGAACCCTGCAACCACAATTAGGTGAGTATGTAGGGTGTGTGTGCCACACACACACACACACACACAAACCCCACATGCAACACACACACACACAACACACACACACACACACCCACACACACAAAACTACACCACACCACACACACACACAACACACACCACAAACATGCAACACGCAACACGCAAAAACGCAACACACACACACACACACACACACACACACACACACACACACACACACAACATGCAACACACACACACAACACACACACACCACACACACACACACACACACACACCACACACACACAGGAAGAAAGACTCTGAAGTGCCCCTTTTGTTCGCAGATGACGTAAAGTTGATGAGAAGAATTAAATCGGACGAGGATGAGGCAGGACTGCAAAGAGACCGGGGAGAAGCTGGACATGTGGTCCAGTAACTGGCTTCCGAATTCAATCCAGCCAAATGCAAAGTCCATGAAGATTGGGGAGGGGCCAAGAAGACCGCAGACAGAGTATAGGCTAGGTGGACAAAGACAAACAGACCTCAACTCAGGGAGAAAGACCTTGGGTACCATAAACACCGAGCACATCACCGGAGGCACACATCAACCAAATAACCGCTGCAGCATACGGGCAAACCCGGCAAACCTGAGAATAGCGTTCTGATACCTTAATAAGGAATTGTTTTAAGACACTGTACACTGTGTATGTTAGGCCCATACTGGAGTAAAGCAGCACCAGTCTGGAACCCACAACTGGTCAAGCACGTCAAGAAGCTAGAGAAAGTAAAAGGTTTGCAACAAGGCTAGTCCCAGAGCCCCAAGGGAATGTCGTACGAGGAAAGGTTAAGGGAAATGGATACGACCGGGAGGACAAAAGGGGGTCGGGGGGAGACATGATAACGGCTTAAAATACGCGGGGAATAGACAAGGGGGACAGGATAGGATGTTCCGGGGGGGACGGGGACAAGGGGGTCACAACGGGAATGAAATCGAGGTCACGGGGACGTTGGAAGTTTTTTTTCGCAAAGAGTTGTCAGCAAGTGGAATAGTAGCAAGTGAAGTAGTGGAGGCAGGAACCCCCCTAGTTTTAAGAAGGGGTATGAAAAAGTCGGGAAGCAGGAGAGAGGGACCCAGAGCGATCGTGAAGGGGCCCGGGCCGGAGTGAGTCTCGACCCCTGAACCCCAAAATTGGGAGTAAATTTAGGTGAGTACCACACACACACACACACCAAAAAAAACACACAAAAAACCACACACACACAAACAAACACACACAACACACACACAAAACAACACACACAAACACACACACAACACACACAACCACACACAAAAACAACACACAAAAAACACAAAAACACACACACAAAACACAAACACACACACAACACACACAAAACAACCCCAACACACACAAAACCCAACACAAACACACACACAACACACACCACACCCCAAACAAGAACAAAAAACTTACCTTTCACTGCATAATGCGGTGAGCTTTAAAATTTAACAGAGAACTTGAATACTGAAAAGCTGTACAGCAAAGGTCTGTATGGGGGGGGGAAAACCTTGGACAAAAAACTTCTCCAACCTAAGAAATAACAAAACATAGTAAGATGATTATAAAAAAGCACTGTTATAACTGCAATGTTTTAAAAAAAGGGGTTCTTTCATATCATGTTCTACACATTACTAACAACCCAAATTTTACTTATAAGGTTTTAACACATGGGGGCCTCTCACTAAGGGGGAGGGGACATGAGGAGAGGAAACAATTTACCCTCCTTCACCCAATTTCGTCTTTCCGAAGTGAATATCACAGTTCAGGACCCTTAAACTGCAACATCTTGATGCCCCTTGTAGTGTTGAGAGTGTACCCCCCCCTCCGGACTCAAGCCAACTAAGGTTCCCCTTAATACCTTTTTAAATGTTACCTTGTCACACCCGGCAGCACATAAGTCACAAAAACACTTTCCTCCACTCACTCCAATTTGGGGTTTTGGGGGGGGGGGGGGGGGGGGGGGGGTTTTGCCCCGACACCCAAAAAATTTAGTTAGGCAAAGGAAACTGAATACAGGCTGCTATTAGCACAAATCGCCCTGTTTAGTTTCCCGTGGGTTTAAACAGTTTTTAAAATCAAAAATTTGGGGAAAAAAAAGCTGTATTATTTACAGTGTTTAAGGGGCCATGAACCAGCTGAAAAAAACAAAACAAGTCACAAACTGTGCTGCAACAATACACAAATAACTTGCCACAATATAATGAAACTTATGACAATGTTCCAGTCAGACTTACACCATTAACCCTTTGACTGTTTTGGTTGTATATATACGTCTTACGAGGTACCGTGTTTGACGTATATATACTCATAAATTCTAGCGGCTTCAAATCAAGCAGGGAGAAAGCTGGTAGGTCACATGTGAGAGAATGGGTCTGCGTGGTGTCAGTGTGCACCATATAAAAAAATCCTGGAGCATGCAGTGCATAATGAGAAAAAAAAACTCCGATCATTTTTTTAATTAACCCTTTCAGGGTCCGTCCCATAGATCTACGGCTTCACGTTGAGTGTCCAAACCGTAGATCTACGCCAAAATTTGTGCCGTCAAATTTAGCGTGAAAATGCTCATACGCCTACATGTGAGAGAACGGGTCTGCATGGTGGGTGTGCGCCATAAACAAAAAATCTAGGCGCCCGCACAGCATTGTGGGAACGCCGGCTCAGTTACCCTTGTTCACCATGCCTCGTCGCAAGGCAGCTCTCACTCCAAGGAAAATTGGGACTCTCCTGTTCCTATCTGATAGTTCTGACAGTGATGGAAGTGGAAATGAAGACGAATTCTTTGGCTTTGATCAGTTAGTGACCAAAAGGAATGACCAGGATATCGATAATAGTGTAGAAAACCCTGACGATCCTCAACCTTCTACCTCTGGTGTGGGCACTCGTCAGTCACGGTCGGTTGTACCTCAGTGAATGAGAAAACTATTATTTTCACGTGGCCAGGCCTCTGACTTCAGTAATGATGATGACAGTGATGTGGATTGTGATTTTATTGCTCTTGACGATCATTCGAGTAGTGATAGTGAGGAATCATATTCACGTCGGTATGTACGCCGCCGCATGCGCTCGGGTAGTGTACCCTATGCTGTGCCCAGGGGACGGAGTACATCCCATGGCCCTACACCAGGTATAGATAGTGAGGATGATGTGGCTACACTTGGCATGGATAGACCACAGGCATCAGTAGATGGTGGTAGTGGTGATGGTAGTGCCACGGCCATGCGTGACTCACTAGCCCAGGCTGGGACCCACGCTGCTGACTCCGCAGTTCAAGGACAAAGCGAAGCGTCAGCCACCAGCCCACCACAACCACAACTACCCGCACAACCAGCCTATGATGTCCAGTATCCACCAGCAAACCGTATCTGGGATTGGCAGCAAAATCCCAATATTGTTCCCAAACCCCACCACTTTGATGACTCTCAAAGTGGAATTCTACCTACTTGTCCCCTTGGAAACACTGCAAATGAACTGGAATTCTTTGAACTATTCTTTGACCAGCCCTTGATGGAAACTATTGTCAGGGAAAGTAACAAGTATTTTGAGTACACCATGGCAAATACGATGATATCACCACAGTCAAGACTACACCGGTGAAAAGAGACGATTGTTGCAGAAATGTATTTGCTTTTTGCAACAATAATGCTTATGCCTCATGTCTATAAGCATAATATAAAATCATACTAGTCCACAGATCAGCTAATTTCTACCCCGGTCTTCAGTGAAATCATCCCAGTGAACAGGTTTATCTTACTGTTACGTATGTTGCACTTCTCTGACAAAACCAGGCCTGACAGAAGTGACAGGTTATACAAGATTAGAAATGTTTTTATGTATCTCAAACAAAAGTTCAGCATATACTTTTATCCATTCAAGAATCTTGTAATTGATGAGTCTTTGATTTTGTTCAAAGGTAGACTGTCATTCAAGCAGTATATACCGAGCAAGAGGAAACGCTTTGGTATAAAACTGTTTGTACTTTGTGACTGTGACAGTGGCCTGGTATTGGATATTGTTGTATACACAGGAAGTAAAACACTGAAAGATACCAAGATGTTATTGGGTATCTCAGGTGACGTAGTGAGAAGCACGATGGCACCTTATCTTGGTAAGGGGCATACATTATATACTGATAAGTACACAAGCCCATTACTCAGTGATTTCTTGCGAGTGAACAAGACAGATGTGTGTGGCACAGTGCGTTCTAATCGTAAACAATATGCCCAGGCTCACGCAGGTGCTTGTGGTGAAAAAGTGCAGGTGTTTACTGCCAATGACATCATGGCATTACAGTGGCATGACAAACGAGATGTCACATTGTTGACAACATTCACCGTAATGAAATGCAAGACAGTGGCAAAGTTGATTGAGTGGACTAATGAACGTATTGAAAACCAGTGACAGTGATTGATTATACACAAATACATGCGCTTGGTTGACAAATGTGACATGCAGATTGGGTTTTGTTGACTGTGTCGTAAGAGTTACAAGTGGTACATGAAACTTTTCTTCCATCTCATGGACATTTCAATGTTCAATGCATATAATATGTATCAAATGAAGACTGGCAACAGACCACCGTATGGTGAATTTTGTTTGTCTGTTGTCAGACAACTAATAATGAAGTACCAGGTAACAACACCTGCATACAACAAGGTCCTCGAACTCCTCAGGATATACCCAAGCGTTTGAAGAGGGAAGGTGATCATTTCATAATACAGCTTCCTTCAACTCAGAAGAAATTTGCTCAGAAGAGATGCATCGTCTGTGCACAAACAAAACGACGGCAACAAAGACGCAAAGACACTCGGTTTATGTGTGAGGAATGAAGGTGCCTCTGTGCATGGTGCCTTGTTCAAGGAGTTTCCACAAGCTTCAGCAGTTCTAAAACCATGTCCAGTGATTGTAAATATGTAAATATATGATAGAACATTAGTATATATACAAGATTTGTGCATGTTTGTAATAAACAAAAGTGGTAAACAATAATATGATAATAACTTTAGTGCAGTTTATTGTGTTCAATACAGTGAGTTTATATAATACATTATATACAGCATTGGTCTCTCAGCCCCAAATGTAAGTAGGAAAAGAAAAGAAAAAAAAAAATACAAAAACTGCTAAATAAAGTAATGCGCGTATGTGAAAATCGTCGATGTTGCCGCCACCAGGTCATTTTGGACAAACTTTCTCGGCACTGTATCTCAGTAGTACTGATCAGAATTTTTTTTTTTGTCTTATTACCTTCACAAAAATATACTCTTTAATTCTGTAAGAATTTTTTTTTTTTTTTTTTTTTTTTCAAAATTTCTTGGAGACTGGAGCACCGCTTCAGATTTTGGCCTTGGACCCTGAAGGGTTAAAATGCCGACTTTGTGGTCTATTTATCGTATAGTATTTATGTTGTATTCTTGGTCTCATTTGATAGAATGGAAAACATGTTACAGAAAGAGAGGTAATTTTGATTGGTTTTACTATAAAATAACCTGGAAATGGAGCTCAAAGTAGGGAAATGTTTGATTTTTGCCTATGTTCAAAAGTAAACAAATGATGTCATTGTCCAATAAATGTCCAACTAGCCATCTAATATGCAGTCATGAATGGGTTGACATTATTTATACAATTATTACAGTATTGCAGTAGTCTGCATAACAGTAAATCCTCTATTTTTTGTTTGAACAAAAATTCAAAATAGAAAGCAAGAGTAATATCAGAGGGGCCTGGAGACATGACTGATGAACAAAGAAAAATATTATTTAGAGCCAATGACCCATGACTACGTTATGGGTAGTTAAGATCAGTAAATGGGCAGTTTCTTGTTCTCAATCGATAGAAAAAACGGAGTTCTAAAGAAATAGCTATGAGTTTGGTCAACTGGAACAATGGAATTAGCCGAAAATAGGGCTCAAAGTGGGCAAAATCACCGATTTGTAAATATCGCTGAGGTCACTAACTTCGCGAGAGCGTAATTCCGTCAGTTTTCCATCAAAATTTTTTTTTTTTTTTTTTGGTGTCAATACAATCAGGAAAAGATTCTCTATCATTTCATAAAAAAAAAATAATTTTTTTTTTTTTTTAAATTTTGTGACACCAGGAGACACCTCAGGATTGGGGGTTGCGACAGTCAAAGGGTTAACTAGTCACACCTGTAATAACAAAAACCTGCCACTGTATTTAACCTCTGTAAGCCAGTAACAGATTCATAGACCTGTTTTACACCTGTTATGTCATGTGACTTATACTTGGTGTGCACATAGGCATACACGTATTCACTGTGGTGCCAGTATAAGGCACTCTGCAGGCTTCTAGGATAATTTACCTTCCAGGGAATACTCAGATAATTATTGAGAAGAGAGTTTTGTGTGATGAGTTGAGAAGAGAGTTTGTGTGACGAGTTAAGACAGAAATTAAAATTTCACAGGTTTAATTTTTTTTTTTAATTTATTAAATTTAATCAGAGCAAATGCTAAACCCACATATTAGTCATTCAGTGACTGGAGGATGGGAGTCATTCATGTTTGATCCAAGGAAGAGGATTATACCTGTTCCATGAATAATGAGTCCCTGAGCAGCATCAAGGCATCTTACTTAACCCTTAAACTGTCCAAACATAGACCTGTGTTTGCACCGCTAACGCTCCGAGCGCACATCTATGTTTTATTTTACATGCTTTCAAATGTAAAAAAAAAAATGTAGATCTACATTCGGAGCGCTAGTGGTGCAAACGTAGATCTATGTTTGGACAGTTTAAGGGTTAAAGTTTCACAAGAGTAACTGAATGATCAACATTACAAGGAGAGGCAAAGCTTGTGAGTGCTGACAAACTACTGAAAATAAAACTAATTATTATTATGGGGGAGCGCTAAACCTGTAGGGATTATACAGTGCATGTAGGGGGCAACATGGACGGCATTCAGGATTGATTCAGGGAAGTGGTGACAGGTCCATGAACATATAACTATGATCTTGCAAGTTGACACCGTACACAATGGTGGTGGCCACACACTTCTCCATGATTTTAATCATCATCAACCAGAATTAACAGACGGAGGATCGAGCCTCCACCACGTCTTGTACTAAATAATCCACATGAGTTTAGTGTTTAACATAACTGCAAAGAAAAGTAATATAAATACCCTTCATATCTAATGCTGGAAATCTTTCCTTTAGTTTAAATCTACCAAGCATTAACCTGCTCTTATAACAGGTGCAAATACTGCATTATTATTATAATTATTACATTTATGTGGAGGTCCAATTCTTGTAATCAACAGCCACACACCAGCATCAATAAATACTGCTAGAGATTTTAAAATTAATTTATTCATGGTGGTGTGTGGCTGTTGATTCAAAGAATTGGACCTACCCTCCCTCCATCCCTCCCCTTCCTTGGAATTAATCCAAGTATCTGTAATTCTTCCAGGTACTGTACAACCCCTATGTGTTTAGCACCTCCATATAAATGTAATAATAATAACAATAATAATAATTAGTATGACATGGAGAGCATATAAATCTGTAGGGGAAGGAAGGCGGGGTAGGGGTCGTCCTCGAAAAGGTTGGAGGGAGGGGGGCAAAGGAGGTTTTGTGGGCAAGGGGCTTGGAATTCCAGCAAGTGTTCGTGAGCATGTTAAACAGGAGTGAATGGAGACGAATGGTATTTGGGACCTGACAAGCTGCTGGAGTGTGAGCAGGGTAATATTTAGTGAAGGGATTCAGGGAAACTGGTTATTTTATGTAGCCGGACTTGAGTACTGGAAATGGGAAGTAGAATGCCTGCACTTTAAAGGAGGGGTTTTGGATATTGGCAGTTTGGAGGGATATGTTGTGTATCTTTATACATATATGCTTCTAAACTGTTGTGTTCTGGGCACCTCTGCAAAATCAGTGATTATGTATGAGTGAGGTGAAAGTGTTGAATGATGATGAAAGTATTTTCTTTTTGGGGATTTTCTTTTTTTTTGGGTCACCCTGCCTCGGTGGGAGACGGCCGACTTGTTAAAAAAAAAAAAAAAAAAAAAAAAAAAAAAAAAAAAAAAAAAAAAAAAAAAAAAGATATATAATAGGAATAAGGTAAAATGAGTTATTTATATTTACATGTGTGTTAGCTAAAAAAAATTAAAAAATCGTTCTCCTTCCATTCTGTCACTACATTCATTAGGCACCTTTTGGCTCTCTTCTTAAACTGGTTCATGCTATAGTTGGCTTTGACATGTGCAGGCAGTCTGTTTCATTCCTTTATTGCTGTACAATAAAAGGTGTTTGAAGCCTGGCTGCTAACTGTGGGTACTACAAAGTTGTGCTCTCTCCCCCTAGTACCATAATTGCTTTGGTTCCCAGCCTTGACAAAATTGGCAGAAAGATATTCTGGACAGGGTTTGTGAGCAATTTTATAAACTTGATTAAACTTAAGTTGTTTTACTCTGTCTTTAACATTCAGCATATCCAATTGTTCTAATTCATCCTGGCCTACATGCTCTCTTGAACCCAGGTCCAACAGGTTTATATCAACACAACTGCCAAATACGTAGTGCTGAGAAGTGGTAGTCACAGGTGAGGTGTAGGTCAAGTGACCTGTAAGGTGTAGGTGAAGTGACTCGTGAGGTGAAGGTGAAGTGACCTGTCAGGCATAAGTAGTTACCACTTATAAGAGTTCTGGCTTAACCCTTTGACTGTTTCAGTCGTATATATACGTTTTACGAGCCAGTGTTTCTGACATATTAGTATACTAAAATTCTAGTGGCTTCACATCAAGCGGGGAAAAAGCTGGTAGGCCCACATGTGAGAGAATGGGTCTGTGGTCAGTGTGTGCAGTATAAAAAAAAATCTTGCAGCATGCAATGCAAGAGAAAAAAAAAACTCCAACCGTGATTTTGGATTAAAACACTGACTTTGAGGTGTATTTTCATGTAGTATTTATAGTTGTATTCTCATTTTCTTGGTCTCATTTATAGAATGGAAGATATATTACAGAAACAGAGATGATTTTGATTGGTTTCATGATGAAAAGGACCTTGAAATTGAGCTCAAAGTAGCGGAAATGTTCAATTTTTGCCGATGTTCAAGAGTAAACAAATGACGTCACCGTCCAATAAGTGTCCAACTAGCCATTCTAATATGCAGTCACGAATGGGTTGACATTATTTATACAATTATTAAAATAATGCAGTAGTCTGCATAACAATAAATCTTCTATTTTATGTGTGAATAAAAATTCAAAACAGAAAGCAAGAGTAATATAAGAGGGGCCTGAAGACATGACTAATGAACAAAGAAAATGTTATTTTAGTGCCAGTAATGTCTGCATTGTTTATTCTGGACCCTATTTTGAAATTGGCATATTTTTTAATTTGTGTGAAATTGGCCAAATTGCTAATTTCTGACCACTTTATTGGCTAGTTGAAATCTGTAAATGGGCGGTTTCTTGTACTCAATCAATAAAATAGATGGAGTTCTAAAGAAATAGCATGAATTTGGTCAACTGGAACAATACAATTGTCCTAAAACAGGGCTTAAAGTGGGCAAAATCACCGATGCATATATATAGCCGAGATCGCTAACTTCGTGAGAGCGTAATTCTTCAAGTTTTCCACCAAATTTCATACTTTTGGTGTCATTACCACCGGGAAAAGATTCTCTATCATTTCATAAGTTTTTTGTATTTTTTTTTCAATATTTTGCAACACAGAGAGACTTTAGGATTTGGGGTCGCAACAGTCAAAGGGTTAAAAATGTAAGAAAATATAGTTCTTTTTCGGGTCACCCTGCCTTGGTGGGAGACAGCCAGTGTGTAAAAAAATTATGATTCTTATTACCTGTAGTTCTTCACTAGTCCACTGGTCAGCATGTTCAGGTAGTGGCTGCAACTTGAGTATCAGGTTGTATGAGGGACTGCTCTGCACCAGTATCTGGCAGTTGAGAGTCTCTGTCTTGAACTGTATACTGCCAGACTCAACACCGCCCACAGGCTTCATCTGAGGATCAAATAAATAATACAGTGTCTGGGGGAAATGGAAGACAATCACGTTCAATATGAGAAAAGGGAGATTAGGTGTTGGAAAGTGTATCCCTCACCAGTACTTAGGTACATACCTGCCTTGAGGGACTACCATCATGAGTACTGACTACTGAAACATGAGTACTCAATACTGAATCATGAGTACTTACTGAATCATGAGTACTCACTACTGAATCATGAGCATTCCCTACTGAATCATGAGCACTGACTAGTTAATCATGAGTACTCACTACTGAGTCATGAGTACTGACTAGTGAATCATGAGTACTCACTACTGAGTCATGAGTACTGACTAGTGAATCATGAGTACTCACTACTGAATCATGAATACTCACTATTGAATCATGAGCACTGACTAGTTAATCATGAGTACTCACTATTGAGTCATGAGTACTGACTAGTGAATCATGAGTACTCACTACTGAATCATGAGTACTCAACTACTGAATCATGAATGCTCACTACTGAATCATGAGTACTGACTACTTAATCATGAGTATTGACTACTGAAACATGAGTATTCACTACAGAATCATGAATACTCACTACTGAATCATGAGTACTGAATTGTAAGTACTGACTAGTGAATCATGAGTATTCATTACCGAATCAAGAGTACTGACTACTGAATCATGAGTACTGACTACTGAATTAGAAATGAACACTGATTAATTAGTACTCACTACTGAATTGTGAGTACTGACTGCTTAATCTAGAGAAATGACCACAGAAACAAGAGTACTGACTACTGAATTAAAAGTACTGACTACTGATTAATTAGTATACAATACTGAATTGTGAGTACTGACTATTGAATCTGCAGTACTGACCACTGTATCATGAGTACTGACTGCTGAATCATGAGTAGTCACTACTAAATCATAAGTACTCACTACTAAATCATGAGTACTGACTACTGAATCATGAGTACTCACTACTAAATCATGAGTACTCCTACTAAATCATGAGTACTCACTAATGAATCATGAGTGTTGACTACTGAAACATGAGTAATGAGTACTGAATTGTGAGATCTGTCCAATGAATCATAAGACCTGACTAATGAATCATGAGTACTCACTACTGAATCATGAATACTGACTGAATTATGAATACTGACTACTGAATCATGACACCTGACTACTGAATCATGACACCTGACTACTGAATCAAAAGTACTGACTACTGAATCAAGAAAACTTACTGAATCATGAGTACTACTGAATCAAGAGTACTGACCACTGAATCATGAATACTGACTACTGAATGAAGAGCACTGACTACTGAATCATGAAACCTGACTACTGAATCACGAGTACTCACTAATGAATCATGAGTACTGGCCACTTAATCATGAGATCTGACTAATGAATCAAGAGTACTGACTATGGAATCATGAGACCTGACTACTGAATCGTGAGACCTGACTACTGAATCATGAGTACTCACTTCTGAATCATGAGTAATGACTACTGAATCGAGTATTGACTACTGAACCAAGTATGACTATGAATCATAATGACTATGAAATATGAGTACTAGAAAAAGAGACCAAAATACTGAATCATGACACCTGACTACTGAATCATGAGTACTCACTATTGAATCGTGAGTACTGACTACAGCACCAAGAGTACTAGTGAATCAAGAGTACTGACTACGAATCAAAAGGGACTCTTACTGAATCATGAGACCTGACTATGAATCATGATACTCACTATTGAATCGTGAGTACTGCTACCTCAAAAGTCTATGAAACAAGAGAAAAATGAATCAAGAGTACTCATTACCTGAATCAGAACTGCTACTGAAACATGAGACCTGATAATGAAAAGGGAAATGCTACTAAAACAAAAGTATGATACGAATCGAGTCTGACTGCTGAATCAGAGACTGACTACTGAATGAGTATGACTACTGAATCATGATACTGACCCGTCATGAACCCACTATGAATCATGAACCCGACGACTGAATCAAGAGTAGACTCTGAATCTGAGTACGACTACTGAAAAAGAGACCGGGCAAAAGAATCAAGAGTGCTGCCACTGAACCAAGAGTATGACTATGGATCATGGTACTGATTACGAAATTAAAATACTGATACTAATCAAGAGTACTGACTAGAATCATGGTACTGACCACTGAATCATGAGTATGACTATGAATCAAGGGTATGATACTAATCAGGGGTATGACTACTGAAAACATGAGACCTGCTACCGAATCATAAAACTTACACTGAAAACAACAGTTCTGATATGAAACATGAGACCCGACTTTGAATCAAATATGACTACTGAATAGAGACCTGATACTGAATCATGAGACCCAAATATAAATTATGAGACCGATCTGAATCATGAGACCTGATACTGAACAAAGACCTGGGGCTATGAATCATAAGACCTGACCTAATCATAAGACCTGACTAAGAACATGAGACCTGCTACTGAATATGTTACCTGATACTGAAACATGAACTGATACTGAATCATGAGACTGACTACTGAATCATGAACCTGACTACTGAATCATGGACCTGACTAGAATTTTAATACCTGTACTGAATCAAGAGTACTGACTATGAAACAAGAGACCTTTACTAGTGAATTTGAGTATGAAGAATATGAACCCGACTATGAATCATGTACGTGACTACTGAATCATGAGACCTCTAACCCAATATGAGACCCGACTACTGAATATAGACCTGACTACTGAATCATAAGCCTAAATATGAATCATGAAAAACTATGAATCAAAGTACTGATTACTGAACATGAGACCCGACTATGAATCTTCAGTATGATACTGGGAAAATGGCCTGATAGAATCATGAGACCTGATACTGAATCTGAGACCTGACTACTGAACATGGACCGACTCTGAAAATGAGGCCTGACTACTGAATCATGATCGACTACTGAATCAGAACCTGATACTGAATCTTAGTACTGACTACGAATATGAGACTGATATGAATTTGAGTACTGATACTGAATCATGAGACCTCACTGAATCATGGACCTGACTACTGAACATAGACCGACTACTGAACATGGGGACCCCCCGATACTGAATCAGAGACCCAATACTGAATCTGAGACCCGACTACTGAATCATGAGACCTGACTAATGAAACATGAGACCGACTATGAATCATGAGAGTACTGAATCATGAGACCTAAATACTGAAACATGAGACCTGATACTGAATCATGGTTGACTCTGAATCATGAGACTAATACAAATCTAACAAAAATGTTTAACAAAATGGAGCAACTATTATACCAAAATATGATAAACCACAGGGTTTCAGAAGCAACATTAAAAATAATAAATAAAATTTGCAACAAGTTTTGCTGTTTTCGTTTTATGGGTCGTGGTCAGTCCTTGGGGGGCTTTCACAGCGAAACAATGTTAAATGCAGTACACAGGGGTTTAGTGTTAGTATGCGGTGTTCTAGTGTCTAGTATGCAGGTGTTTAGTGTACAGTAAAGCGGTGTTCTATTGTACTGGGTAAAGGGGTTCTAGTGTACTAGTTGCAGGTGTTCTAGGTACTGTAGCAGGAGTGTCCTATGACTAGTACGCAGGTGGTGTCCTAGTGTACTATAGCAGGTGGTGTTTAGTGTATAGTAGCAGGTAGTGTCCCAGTGTAAGTATCAGGGGCTGTTCAGTGTACTAGTACGCAGGTAGGTCCAGTGTACTAGTCGCAAGGTGGTGTCCCAGTGTACTAGTATGCAGGTGGTGTTCTAGTGTACTAGTATGCAGGTGGTGTCCTAGTGTACTAGTACGCAGGTGGTGTCCTAGTGTACTAGTATGCAGGTGGTGTTCTAGTGTACTAGTATGCAGGTGGTGTTCTAGTGTTTCTAGTATGCAGGTGGGGGTTCTAGTGTACTAGTATGCAGGGTGGTGTCCTAGTGTACTAATATGCAGGTGGGGTTCTAGTGTACTAGTATGCAGGGGTGGTGTTCTAGTGTACTAGTACGCAGGTGGTGTTCTAGTGTACTAGTATGCAGGTGGTGTCCTAGTGTACTAGTACGCAGGTGCTGTTCTAGTGTACTAGTACGCAGGTAGTGTCCTAGTGTACTAGTACGCAGGTGGTGTCCTAGTGTACTAGTATGCAGGTGGTGTTCTAGTGTACTAGTATGCAGGTGGTGTCCTAGTGTACTAGTATGCAGGTGGTGCCCTAGTGTACTAGTACACAGGTGTTCTAGTGTACTAGTATGCAGGTGTTCTAGTGTACTAGTACGCAGGTGTTCTAGTGTACTAGTACGCAGGTGTCCTAGTGTACTAATATGCAGGTGGTGTCCTAGTGTATTAATACGCAGGTGGTGTCCTAGTGTACTAGTATGCAGGTGGTGTCCTAGTGTACTAGTATGCAGGTGGTGTCCTAGTGTACTAGTACACAGGTGGTGTCCTAGTGTACTAGTATGCAGGTGGTGTCGTAGTGTACTAGTATGCAGGTGGTGTCCTAGTGTACTACTATGCAGGTGTGTCCTAGTGTTCTAGTACCCCAAATGTGGTGTCCTAGTGTACTAGTCTGCAGGTGGTGTCCTAGTGTACTAGTACACAGGTGGTGTCCTAGTGTACTAGTATGCAGGTGGTGTCCTAGTGTACTAGTATGTAGGTGGCGTCCTAGTGTACTAGTACGCAGGTGGTGTCCTAGTGTACTAGTATGCAGGTGGTGTCCTAGTGTACTAGTATGCAGGTGGTGGTCCCAGTGGTTTCTAGTACACAGGTGGTGTCCTAGTGTACTAGTATGCAGGTGGTGTCCTAGTGTACTAGTATGTAGGTGGCGTCCTAGTGTACTAGTACGCAGGTGGTGTCCTAGTGTACTAGTATGTAGGTGGTGTCCCTAGTGTACTAGTAACAGTTGGTGTCCTAGTGTACTAGTATGCAGGTGGTTTTTCCTAGTGTATAGTATGCAGGTGGTGTCCTAGTGTATAGTACGCAGGTGGTGTCCTAGTGTACTAGTATGAGGTGGTGTCCTAGTGTACTAGTACACAGGTGGTGTCTAGTGTACTAGTATGCAGGGTGGGTTTTCCCAGTGTACTAGTATGCAGGTGTCCTAGTGTACTAGTATGCAGTTGGTGTCTAGTGTACTAGTACGCAGGTGGTGTCCTAGTGTTAATAGTATGCAGGTGGTGTCCTGGTGTACTAGTACACAGGTGGTGTCCTAGTGTACTAGTATGCAGGTGGTGTCCTAGTGTACTAGTATGCAGGTGGTGTTCTAGTGTACTAGTATACAGGTGGTGTCCTAGTGTACTAATATGCAGGTGGTGTCCTAGTGTACTAGTACACAGGTGGTGTCCTAGTAAGCAGGTGGTGTCCTAGTGTACTAGTACGCAGGTGGTGTCCTAGTGTACTAGTACGCAGTTGGTGTCCTAGTGTACTAGTATGCAGGTGGTGTCCTAGTGTACTATTACGCAGGTGGTGTCCTAGTGTCCTAGTATGCAGGTGGTGTCCTAGTGTACTAGTATGCAGGTGGTGTCCTAGTGTACTAGTATGCAGGTGGTGTCCTAGTGTACTACTATGCAGGTGGTGTCCTATTTTACTAGTATGCAGGTGTCCTAGTGTACTAGTACGCAGGTGGTGTCCTAGTGTACTAGTATGCAGGTGGTGTCCTAGTGTACTAGTATGCAGGTGGTGTCCTAGTGTACTAGTACAGGTGTCCTAGTGTACTAGTACGCAGGTGGTGTCCTAGTGTACTAGTAGCAGGTGGTTCTAGTGTACTAGACGAGGTGGTGTCCCAGTGTACTAGTGCAGGTGGTGTCCTAGTGTACTAGTATGCAGGTGGTGTCCTAGTGTACTAGTATGCAGGTGGTGTCCTAGTGTACTAGTACGCAGGTGGTGTCCTAGTGTACTAGTATGCAGGTGGTGTCCTAGTGTACTAGTATGCCAAAGGTGGTGTCCTAGTGTACTATATGCAGGTGGTTGTCCTAGTGTACTTAGTACACAGGTGGTGTCCTAGTGTACTAGTACGCAGGTGGTGTCCTAGTGTACTAGTATGAAGGTGGTGTCCTAGTGTACTAGTATGCAGGTGGTGTCCTAGTGTACTAGTACGCAGGTGGTGTCCTAGTGTACTAGTATGCAGGCGGTGTCCTAGTGTACTAGTACGCAGGTGGTGTCCTAGTGTAAATAGTACGCAGGTGGTGTCCCAGTGTACTAAATACGCAGGTGTCCCAGTGTAAATAGTAGCAGGTGGTGTCTAGTGTACTAGTATGCAGGTGGTGTCCTAGTGTAAATGTATCAGGTGGTGTCCTCGTGTACTAGTAGCAGGTGTCCTAGTGTACTAGTATGCAGGTTTGGTTTTCCTAGTGTACTAGTATACAGGTGGTGTCCTAGTGTACTAGTATGCAGGTGGGTGTCCCAGTGTATAGTATTTCAGGTGGTTCCTAGTGTACTAGTATGCAGGTGGTGTCCTAGTGTACTAGTATGCAGGTGGTGTCCTAGTGTACTAGTACGCAGGTGTCTAGTGTACTAGTATGCAGGTGTCCTAGTTTTACTAGTAGCAGGTGTCCTAGGGTACTGTATGCAGGTTTGGGGTCCTAGTGTACTAATACGCAGGTGGTGTCCTAGTGTACTAGTAATGAGGTGGTGTCCTGTGTACTAGTATCAGGGTGTCCTAGTGTACTAGTACAAGGTGGTGTCCTAGTGTACTAGTATGCAGGTGGTGTCCTAGTGTATTAGTATGCGGGTGGTGCCCTAGTGTACTATTTTGCAGGTGGTGTCCTAGTGTACTAGTATGCAGGTGGTTGCCCTAGTGTACTAGTATGCAGGTGGTGTCCTAGTGTACTAGTATGCAGGTGGTGTCTGTGTTTAGTATGCAGGTGGTGTTCTAGTGTACTTGTTGCAGGTTGTCTAGTGTACTGTACGCAGGTGGTTGTCCTAGTGTATTTATTTATGCAGGTGGTGTCCTAGTGTACTAGTATGCAGGTGGTGTCCTATTTGTACTAGAAACACGGTGGTGTTCCTAGTTTTACTAGTACGCAGGTGGTGTCCTAGTGTACTAGTATCCCAGGTGGTTTGTCCTAGTGTACTAGTACGCAGGTGGTGTCCTGTGTACTAGTACGCAGGTGGTGGTCTAGGTACTAGTATGCAGGTGGTGTCCTAGTGTACTAGTATGCAGGTGGTGTCCTAGTGTACTAGTACACGGTGGTGTCCTAGTGTACTAGTATGCAGGTGGTGTCCTAGTGTACTAGTATGCAGGTGGTGTCCTAGTGTACTAGTACACAGGTGGTGTCCTAGTGTACTAGTATGCAGGTGGTGTCCTAGTGTACTAGTATGAAGGGGGTTTGTCCTAGTGTACTAGTATGCAGGTGGTGTCCTAGTGAAACTAGTACGCAGGTGGTGTCCTAGTGTACTAGTACGCAGGTGGTGTCCTAGTGTACTAGTACGCAGGGGGTTTGTCCTAGTGTACTAGTACGCAGGTGGTGTCCTAGGTTACTAGAAAGCAGGTGGTGTCCTAGTGTACTATTTACGCAGGTGTCCTAGTGTACTAGTAGCAGGTGGTGTCTAGTGTACTAGTATGCAGGTGGTGTCCTAGTGTACTAGTATGCAGGTGGTGTCTCCGGAGTACTAGTTGCAGGTGTCTAGTGTACTAGTACGCAGGTGGTGTCCTAGGTACTAGTATGCAGGTGGTTTCCTAGTGTACTAGTATACAGGGGGTTTTGTCTAGTGTACTAGTATGCAGGTGGTGCCCTAGTGTACTAGTATGCAGGTGGTGTCCTAGGTACTAGTATGCAGGGGGTGTCCTAGTGTATAGTATGCAGGTGGTGTTCCTAGTGTACTAGTATGCAGGTGGTGTCCTAGTGTACTAGTATGCAGGTGGTGTCCTAGTGTACTAGTACGCAGGTGGTGTCCTAGTGTACTAGTACAACACCACTTTTTGTACCCACAATTCTGCCGTCTGGCAATATTTGTTTACCTCAGGGCAGCTCTTTGCTTCTTCTTCTTCCATTCATTCACACATTTGAAAAAAACCGTGTACACACAATGAGTGTATGTCCCATGTACACTAGGACACCACCTGCATACTAGTACACTTCACTAGCTGCAGTAAAAAAAGGAACCGGGGAGCTGTTGTTCACCACCAGCTTCACTTACCATCAAACAATGCACTAAAGTGGCTCAAAGATGACTTATTCAGTCCAAATTTATAACAATTTCATGATAGTAAGAGTATAATTCCGCCATAAAGCACACTAGGTGCTTTGTGCCAGTAAAGTCAAACAATGTGAATAATTTCCAGAGTTTGATGAGAATTACACTGAAATAATTGTTAATATCAGTGTTCCTTGTACATAGACTTAGAACAAAATAGACTTAGAAAAAAAATAGACTTAGAACAAAATAGACTTAGAACAAAATAGACTTAGAACAAAACAGACTTAGAACCCAAAAAAGGCTTAGAACAAAATAGGCTTAGAACAAAATAGGACTTAGAAAAAAAATAGACTTAGAACAAATTTGGGCTTAGAACAAAATAGACTTAGAACAAATAGACTAGAACAAAATAGACTTAGAACAAATAGTAAAAAAGAAAATATAAAAACCAGTCATATTGCATAAATATGGTACTTTCTTTCTTTCAACACACGGCCGTATCCCACCGAGGTGGGGTGGGCCCAAAAGGAGAAATGAAAGTTTCTCCTTGTACATTTAGTAATATATACAAGAGAAGGGGTTACTAGTCCTTGCTCCTGGCATTTTAGTCGCCTCTTACACACACATGGCTTAGGAAAGAAGAATTCTGTTCCACTTCCCCATGGAGTAAGAGGAAAAAAACAAGAACTAGAAAGAAAACAGCAGAAAACCAGAGGGGTGTGTATATACAGTGGGACCCCCCCTTACGATATTTCATTCCAGAAGTATGTTCAGGTGCCGTTACTGAATGAATTTGTTCCATAAGGAAAATTGTGAATTAGATTAGTCCGTTTCAGACCCCCAAAAATACCGTACACAAGCATTACAATTAATACACTTACATAAATGGTCCCCATTGGGAGCTGATCGTAAGGCGGGGGTCCACTGTATAGTACATGCTTGTACACGTATGTGTAGTGTGACCTAAGTGTAAGTAGAAGTAGCAAGACGTACCTGTAATCTTGCATATTTATGAGACAGACAAAAGACACCAGCAATCCTACCATCATGTAAAACAATTATAGGTTTTCATTTTACACTCACTTGGCAGGACGGTAGTACCTCCCTGGGCAGGACGGTAGTACCTCCCTGGGTGGTTGCTGTCTACCAACCTACTACCTTTAAATATGGTACATATACTGAATATATAGTGATTATTGTAAGTGAAGCAATGTAGTGCTAAAACACCTTGAAACACATCTAATATAAAAAAACTAGTATATATAAAATTAAACATTAAAAACAATTAAAAGCAGAAAAACAATCATATACATTTTAGCATCAATAAATTGTAAAACGTTAACATCACTGGTGCTTTAACACCAATGTTGATGATGAGTGATCATTTTTCACCAACTTCAACACTATAAAATCATAAATTCTTATCAGATTCCATTCATTTTAGTCTTATTTAATTCAGAAAAATGAACTCTATCGAACAGTAAGAATTTTTTTTTTCAAACTCTTCCTGCACACACAGGAATTTTTTTCCAGGGTCTTCCACAGTTAATCAAGAAGAACAAAAAGGTACAGTACCATGACTGGAACAATATACAAATAACCTGCACCTAAGAGAGAAGTTTATGACAATGTTTTGGTCCAACTTGGACCATTTACAAAGTCACACAAATGGTCCAAGTCAGACCGAAATGTCGTCGTGAGGATTATTTGTGTAAGGGTTAATCAAGTTATACTGTTAAAGCTCTGAAATTTTATGAATCATACAATGACTGATAAAGCTCTACACAGCTTAATAGAGACATAAGATGACTTAGTACAGTGGACCCTCGCCTAACGATATTAATCTGTTCCTGAGAGCTCAACGTTAGGCGAAATTATCGTTAGGCGAATTAATTTTCCCCATAAGAAATAATGGAAATCAAATTAATCCGTTCCTGACACCCCAAAGTATGAAAAAAAAAAACTTTACCACATGAAATATTAATTTTAATACACACAAACTGAAGAAGACATGCACAGTTACATGACGCTTACCTTTATTGAAGATCTGGCGATGATTGATGGGATGGGAGGAGGGGAGAGTGTGGATGGTGTAAATGTTTAGAAGGGGAATCCCCTTCCATTAGGACTTGAGGTGGCAAGTCCTTTTCCAGGGTTACTTCCCTTCTTTTAATGCCACTAGGACCAGCTTCAGAGTCACTGGACCTCTGTCACACAACATATCTGTCCATAGAGGCCTGTACTTCCCGTTCCTTTATGACATTCCTAAAGTGTTTCACAACATTGTCAGTGTAATAGTCAGTGTAATTCTTAAATCTCTCAAACCAACCTTTGCTGGCCTTAAATTCACTCACATCATCACTAGTTGCAGGCATTTTCCTAATTAAATCGTCATGCAACTTCCTAGCCTTTTCACATATGATCACTTGAGAGATG
Source organism: Cherax quadricarinatus (assembly GCF_026875155.1). Classification (NCBI taxonomy): domain Eukaryota; kingdom Metazoa; phylum Arthropoda; class Malacostraca; order Decapoda; family Parastacidae; genus Cherax; species Cherax quadricarinatus. The sequence goes on along the minus strand of NC_069443.1, from coordinate 1,624,497 downwards.
CTATCTCCTGCTATCTGTTTTTCGTTTATCCACACCAATAACAGTCTCTCAACATCTTCTATCACATGCAATCTCTGTTTCGAAAACAAAGTTGTACCTTTGGCAAGAACAGCTTCCTTGATTGCCGCTTTCTTGGTCAAAATAGTAGCGATGGTTGATTGGGGTTTTGTGTACAACCTGGCCAGCTCGGAGACACGCACTCCACTTTCATACTTAGCAATGATCTCTCTCTTCATATCCATAGTAATTCTCACCCTTTTTCCTGTAGGGTTGGCACTAGAAGCTTTCTTGGGGCCCATGGTGACTTATTTTGCAGGTGCAATCACTAAAAAGGCTGTGATAATATGAAATGTTCCGAGTGTATGCTTGGATGCGACCGCGGTGGCTGGCTTGTAAACACTGGCACCCACAAAACAAGTGAGGCGGGCTCAGGCCGCACGTGGACGCGTTTTGAACGAATCGCGTTGAGCGAGTTTTTTAGCGCTAGCCGAGGCAAAATTTTTGCATTAAAATGCATCACTAGGCGGATTTAACGTTATGTGATGCCGTCATTAGGCGAGGGTCCACTGTACAGTGGAACCTCAACGTTCGTATATCCCTATATTGGTACAACTTGATATTCACCCAACTTTTCTGAGAGAAATTTGACTCAGTACTTGGACATTGCCCTGATATTTGACTTATACAAAACAGTCCATCTGGACAAAGTCTGACAAGAACACAGCATCATATGCTCGGTCTCTTGTCAGCTTTCATTTGTTAAGCATCATTCGTACAAGCTCCATGAAAAGTTTTGGTATTTCATTAATATTCTGTGGTGTTTTTTAAATATTTTCATTGAAAATAAGTAATCATGGCTCAAAATAAGAGCAGTGAGCCAAAATGGAAAGCAGTGAGAACAAGTAAAGTGAAAAAAGAACTCATTGCAGTATGACAAAATCCACCATATTGTCCATACTGAGGCAATAAAAGGGGCTGATGTGGTGAAAGGAGTGAAAATTCTTGCTGTGAAAAGGTCACAGATAATTGAAGAAATGGAAAAACTTTTGTTAGTGTGGAATAACAAAAAACAATTGTCCGGTGACAGTGTTTGTGAAACAATAATTTGTGAAAAAACAAAGCAGTTATATAGTGATCTTAGGCGAGACACCCTGGGAAACAGTACTGAAAGTGATGAATTTAAGGCAAGTAGAGGTTGGTTTGATAGGCTTAAAAAAATGAGTGGAATTCATAGTGTAGTAAGGCATGGGGAAGCTGCCAGTGCTAACAAAGATGAGGCCGAAAAGTTTGTTAAGGAATTTAAACCTATGAAGACAATGAGGGATTTATTCCACGCCAAGTTTTTAATTATGATGAAACCAGCCTCTTTTGGGAAAAAAATGCCTAAGAGAACCTACATCACACAAGAAGAAAAATCATTACCAGCCCATGTAAGACAGGCTAACACTCTTGTTGTGTGGCAATGCTAGTGGGGACTGCAAAATTAAACACCCTGATAATCCCAGGGTGTTTAAGAAAAACAATGTGTCAGAGGGCTGAAGAGGGGCTGTTGAAGTGGTTAGGTCATTTAGAGAGACTGGAACAAAGTAGAATGACTTGGAGAGCATATAAATCTGTAGGGGAAGGAGGGCGGGATAGGGGTCATCCTCGAAAAGGTTGGAGGGAGGATGTAAAGGAAGTTTCGTGTGCGAGGGGCTTGGACTTCCAGCAAGAGTGCGTGAGTGTGTTAAATAGGAGTGAATGGAGAAAGATGGTTTTTGGGACCTGACGAGCTGTTGGAGTGTGAGCAGGATATTTTGTGAAGGGATTCAGGGAAACTGGTTAGCCAGACTTGAGTCCTGGAAATGGGAAGTACAATGCCTGCACTTTAACCCTTTCAGGGTTGGTGCCGTGCTTGTATGGCTTGAGAACCAAGGTCAGAGCCATACTTGTATGAGTAAATTCTAGCACCTTCAAATTGAGCGGAAGAAAGCAGGTAGGCCTACATATGAAAGAATTGTGCAATATAAAAACAATCCTGAAGCACGCAGTGCATAATGAGAGAGAAAAAAAACTCTAAAAATGTTTTTGGTTTAAAACAGCAAATTTGCAGCGTATTTTCATAAGGTATTTATGGTTGTATTCACGTTTTCTTGGTCTAATTTGATAGAATAGAAGATACGCTACAGAAATAGAGATGATTTTGAATGGTTTCACGATGAAAAGTACCTTGAAATTGAGATCAAAGTAGCAAAAATGTTCAACTTTTGCCAATGTTCAAGAGTAAACAAATCATGCCAAGCGTCCAATACACGTCAACTGTTGAGTCTAATATTCTTTCACAAGTGCGCTGATATTATTTATACCATTTTACAATAATACATTAGTCTGCATAACAGTAAATCTTCTATTTTTGTGAGAATATAAATTGAAAATGGAAAGCAAGAGTAATGAAGAGGGTCCTGGAGACGTGACTAATGAACAGAGAAAATGTTATTTTAGTGCCAGAAATGTCTGTCTTGTTTATTCTGGACCCTATTTTGACATTTGTGTGAAATTGGCCAAAATGCCAATTTTTGACCACTTTATTGGGTGGCGGAAATCAGTAAATGGGCGGTGTCTTGTACTTATTCGATAGAACAAATGGAGTTCTAGCAAAATAGCTATGATTTTAGTCGACTGAAACATTGGAATTGTCCGAAAATAGGGCTCAAAGTGGGCGAAATCTCCAATGCATATACAGTGGACCCTCGACCAACGATATTAATCCGTTCCTGAGAGCTCATCGTTTGTCGAAATTATCGTTAGTCAAGTTAACTGTCCCCATAAGAAATAACGGAAATCAAATTAATCCGTTCCTGACATCCCAAAGTATTGAAAAAAAAAAATTTTACCACATGAAATAATAATTTTAATACACACAAACTGAAGAAGACATGTACAATTACATGACACTTACCTTTATTGAAGATCTGGTGATGATTGATGGGATGGGAGGGGGGGAGAGTGTGGATGGTGTTAGTGTTTAGAAGGGGAATCCCCTTCCATTAGGACTTGAGGTGTCAAGTCCTTTTCTGGGGTTACTTCCCTTCTTCTTCTTCACATATGATCGCTTGAGAGATGCTATCTCCTGCTATCTGTTTTTCGTTTATCCACACCACACCAGGTAAACCAATAACAGTCTCTCAACTTCTTTTATCACATGCGATCTCAGTTTCGAAAACAAAGTTGCACCTTTGGCAAGAACAGCTTCCTTGATTGCCGTTTTCTTGGCCACAATAGTAGCGATGGTTGATTGGGGTTTTGTGTACAACCTGGCCAGCTGGGAGACACGCACTCCACTTTCATACTTAGCAATGATCTCTTTCTTCATATCCATAGTAATTCTCATCCTTTTTCTTGTAGGGTTGGCACTAGAAGCTTTCTTGGGGCCCATGGTGACTTATTTTGCAGGTGCAATCACTAAAATTGCTGTGATAATATAAAATGTTCTGATTGTACGTTTGGATGGGACTGCGGTGGCTGGCTGGCTTGTAAACACTGGCACCCACGGGACAAGTGAGGCGCGCTCAGGCCACAAGTGGACGCGTCTCGAACAGAATGAATCGCGTTGGTCAAGTTTTTTAGCGCTAGTCGAGGCAAAATTTTTGCTTTAACCCTTTGAGGGTTGACAGGCCCTCTCCGAAACTCGTTCTCAGGGTCGGCCAAATTTCAAAAAAAAAAAAAATTATTTTTTCTTATGAAAAAATAGTTTTTTTTTCTAAACATTATAGGCTAAACAAAAAAATTTTAACGTCAATACTTACCGAGATATGGAGGCGTGAAATTTGCCAAAATTGAACAACATATGGTAACATCGCCGACTGCCGTCACCCGGTATTTTTCTATTTACTTTTTTATGTACTATTTTCAATTATTTTTCAATTTTTCTTTTTCTGAGTAACTTTTATGGCCTCTGAGGCCAACATGATCAGTATTTTGTAAGTTATTTCTTTTTCAATACTACACAATAAGGGCGTAAACACTGTTGTAATTATTTTGTTTACAGAAAATATTTACACAAACAAACGATATGAAATGTTGTTTATTACTATTTTTCTATATTTATATACACATATACAGTCACAGGGAATGTTTCTAGAAGTTCTGAAGCCTGTGGAACTCTTTGAAACATGGTGTCATGCACAGTGGAGTTTTGCACTCCTCACACATAAAACGAGTGTCTCTGCGTTGTTGTGTGCATTTTTTTGTATGTGCACAGACGTAACACCTCTTCTGAGTCTTTTTCTTCAAAGCAGTAGCAGGCAGTTTTACCAGGAAGTGATCACCATGCTTCAGACGAGCAGGTAGTTGTTGATAATTTGGTGGGCGGTCAATTGCAGGTGCTGTTCCTTGGTACTTGAATACTATTTGTCTGATGACAGACAAACAGAATTCGCCGTACTGTGGTTTGTTTCTGGTGCTCATCTTATACATATTATAAGCATTGAGCATGGAAATGTCCAGAAGATGGAAAAACAGTTTGATGTACCACTTATAAGTCTTGCGAACACAATCAGCAAACCCAATCTGCATGTCACATTTGTCCACTGAATGCATGTTGAAGGTGTAATCAATCACAGCTGCAGGTTTTAGAATAGGTTCATTTCTCTCTCTATGCTGCCTGCCAGTGTCTGCCATTTCATTAGGGTGAATTGATGACAACAGTGTGACATCTCGTTTGTCATGCCACCGAAATGCCATGATGTCATTGGCAGCAAACGCCTGCACCTCACCTCTACGAGTGCCAGCGTCAAACCTGGGCATATGTTTCCAATTTGCACGCACTGTGCCACACACATCTGTCATGTTCACTCGCAAAAAATCACTGAGTGAGGGGCTTGTGTACCAGTTATCTGTATATAATATATGCCCCTTACCAAGGTATGGTTCTATCATTGTTCGAACCACATCACCTGAGATGCCCAATAACTTCCTGGTATTTTGCAATGTATAACTTCCAGTGTACACAATAATATCCAATACCAGACCACTGTAACAATCACAAAGCACAAACAACTTTATACCAAAGTGTTTCCTCTTGCTTGGTATGTACTGCTTGAAAGAGAGTCTTCCTTTGAACAGAATCAAAGACTCGTCAATTACAAGCTTCCTGAAGGGATAAAAATGCGTACTGAATTTCTGTTTCAGATACACAAACACATTCCTAATCTTATATAACCTGTCGTTCTGTCAGGCCTGGTTTATCTGAGAAGTGAAGCATACGTAACATTAGCACAAATCGATTCACTGGCATTATTATCACTGAACCTGATGTTGCAATCAGGGGTCTGTTGACCAGTATGATTTCAACTTTGTGCTTATACACATGTGGCATAAGCATTATTGTGGCAAAGAAAAGATACATCTCAGCCACAGTTGCCGCCTTCCACTGGTGTAGACGTGATTTTGGTGAAAGTAATGTGTTTGCCATGGTGTACTCGTAGTATGTGTTGCTTTCCATGACAATACTTTTCATCAGTGGTTCGTCAAAGAATAACTCGAAACATTCCAGTTCAGTGGCATTGTTCCCAAGTGCACAAGATGGCCGTATTCCACTTTGGCTGTCATCAAACTGGTGGGGATTTGGAACAAAATTGACGCTTCCTGCCATCCCAGTGCAGTCTGCTGGTGGGTACTGGACAATGACAGGTGGTTGTGGTTGTGGAGGTTGTGGAGCCTGGTGTGGTGGGTGAGTGGGGGATGGTGGCCTTTGTTCTAGATCAGCTGAGGCGGCGGCGTGGGTGGCAGCGTGGGTGGCAGCATGGCCCACTGCTGGTGCCTCACCGCCGGCACCACTACCACACGCACATTTTCCATCCCAATTGCACAGTATCTTCGTCATTTTCACTGTCTGTTCCTGTTGTACAGCCACGGGATGTACTCCGAGATACACTCCTTCCCTTGGTATAAACATATGGCACACTACCAGAGCGCATATATCGTCGTATATACTGACGCTTCACTGGGGAATATTGCACTTCACTATCACTACTGGAACTAGTTTGAAGAGCTTGTAGTTCATATTCACTATCACTATCATCACCCATGCTCTCATCTGAGTCTGGGATTTGGGAAAATAGAAGTTTTCCTCTTGGGTTCTGGAACAACTGAACGTGAACAAGAGGGCCCAGCACCAGAGGTGGAAGGCTGAGGGTCGCTGGGTTTTCCTCACTATTACCGATATTATGGTCATTAGTTTCGGTCAAAACCTCACTAAAACATGAAACTCATCTTCACTGGCACTTCCATCACTATTAGAACTGTCACTGGGGAACAAAAGTGTCCCAATTCGCGAGGAGTGAGGACTTTCTTACCGCGAGCATGGTGGACATTGTTTACTAAGAGGGCATTCCCACAATGCACCACTGGGTCCCAGATTTTTTTTCTACCGTGCACACTGACCACGCAGACCCATTCTCTCACACCTAGGCCTACCAGCCTTTTCGGGCGAGATTTGAGGCCGCTAGAATTTATGCGTACTAGTACGTCAAAAACCCCTACGCGTATAGACGTACTAGTATGAGCAAAACCCTCAAAGGGTTAAAAAGTATCACTAGTCGGATTTAACCCTTTGAGGGTCGACAGGCCCTCTCCAAGACTCGTTCTCAGGGTCAGCCGAATTTCCAAAAAAAAAAAAAAAAAAAAAATTTTCTTATGAAAAGATAGAGAATCTTTTCCCGATCATAATGACACCAAAAGTATGAAATTTGATGGAAAACTTACGGAATTATGCTCTCACGAAGTTAGCGGTCTCGGCAATCTTTACGCATCAGCAATTTAGCCCAATTTGAGCCCTATTTTCAGCCAATTCCACTGTACTAGTCGAACAAAAACATGAATATTTCGCTAGAACTCCATTTTTTCTATCAAATGAGTGCAAGATACCACCCATTTACCAATTTCAAAACTATCCAGTACAGTGGTCAGAATTTAGCAATTTTGCCAATTTCACACAAATTTCAAAAGATGCCAATTTCCGAATAGAGTCCAGAATAAACAAGAAAGACATTCCTGGCACTAAAATGACATTTCCTCTGTTCATTAGTCACGTCCCAAGGCCCCTCTTACATTCTTTTGCTTTTCACTTTGAATCTTTATTCTCACAAAAAATAGAAGATTTACTGTTATGCAAAATACTGCATTAGTGTAAAAAATGGTATAAATAATATTGGCGCACTTGCAAAGAATATTAGACTCACCAGTTGACATGTATTGGACGCTTGGCATGATTTGTTTACTTTTGAACTTTGGTAAAAATCGAACATTTCTCCTAATTTGAGCTCAATTTCAAGGTACTCTTCATTGTAAAACCAGTCAAAATCATCTCAATTTCTGTAACATGTCTTCCATTCTATAAATGAGACCAAGAAAACTAGAATACAACAATAAATACCATACAAAAATACACTGCAAAGTCGCTGTTTTATTCCAAAAAAATGGTAACAGTTTTTTTCTCATTATGCATTGTGTGCTGCAGAATTTTTTTTTTTACTGCGCACACTGACCACATAGACCCATTCTTTCATATGTAGGCCTACCAGGTTTTCTCCCACTAGATTGAGGGCGCTAGAATTTAGCGATACTAGTACGTCAAAAACCCTGGGTCGTTAAGCCGTACTTGTACGGCCAAAACCCTCAAAGGGATAATGTTATACGATGCCATCGTTGGTCGAGGATCCACTGTATATCATCGAGACCGCTAACTTTGCGAGGAGCATAATTCCGTAAGTTTTCCATCAAATTTCATACTTTTGGTGTCATTACCATCAGGAAAAGATTCTCTGTCATTTCATAAGAATTTTTTTTTTTTTAATTTTTCGACCCTGAGAACAAGTTCAGGATAGGGGGTCTTGACCCTGAAAGGGTTAAAGGAGGGGTTTGGGATATTGGATGTTTGGAGGGATATCTAGGCTGTTGTATCTGAGCGCCTCATCAAAGACAGTGATTATGTATGAGTGATGGTGAAAGTGTTGAACGATGATGAAAGTTTTTTCTTTCTACTTGGGTTTTTCTTTCTTTTTGAGTCATCCTGTCTCGGTGGGAAACGGCTCTGACATGTTAAAAACAAAAATGTTAAAAAATAAATTCGTGTAACGTGGGAGGGCAAAGATTTAAAGCTTGGTAGTAGGCAATTCTTCACTGGAAGATTATGAAGTGTTTGTCCCAAAGTGTGAAGCGTACCTTGTGGAAAAAAAATTATATTAGGGGAACTTTGGTTGTGGACAGTGCTCTTGCTCAACCCCCCGGTTACCCAAAACCTGAACCAGCAGGTAATTTTCCAAATTTTTAAGAACTTTACAAAAAAGCACTGTTAAAAGGTGTTTTGAATGACCTTGATACAGAGTTCACTTACAAAATTTTTTGGAAAAAAAAAACTTTTTTAATTCCCTCGTGTTTAGGGATAATAAAAAAACCCTGGAGTGTAAGTTTCTTTCAAAACAAAAAACTCGCTGGAAGAAATTGTGGGCCAGACGGGGTTCAGTCAGAGATTTGAGGGTTTTGGGGAAGAGCCCTTTTGAAAAATATTTTTTCTCTGGGCCGTCCATGGGGTTTTGGGTGGCCCAAAGAAAAAAAATATACAAAGGGCGCACAAAATATACGAGGGGTAGCACATTACGAGGGTAGACAACTATAAGAGGGTAGCAGACATATTACAGAGGGTTTGCACAAAATTACAGGGGTAGCACAAATATCAGGGGTAGCCAAATATACACGGGTTTGCACCACATATACAGGGGAGCCCCAAAATTCAGGGGTGCACAAAATATACAGGGGTAGCACAATTACAGAAGGTAGCGACATATACGGGGTAGCACAAAAATAAAGGGTTTGCACAACATTACAGGGGTAGCACAAATATCAAGGGTAGACAAAAAATACAGAGGGTAGCACAACATTACAGAGGGGGGGCAGAAATAAACAGAGGTGCACAACATTTACAGGGGTTGCGAAATAAACGAGGTAGCACAATTATAAAAGGTTGCACAACTATACAGGGATAGCCAAAAATATACAGAGGGTAACACAAAAATATACGAGGGTACACAAATTAAGGGATAGCACAACATATACAGAGGGTAACCAACATTACAGAGGGTAGCACAACATTACAGAGGGTTTCACAAATTAGAGGGTTTGACAACTTACAGAGGGTAACACAAATTACAGAGAGTAGCACAAATATACAGAGGATAGCACAACATATCAAGGGGGGAACACAAATATACAGGGGTAGCAAAAATTACAGAGGGTTGCACAACTATACGAGGGTAAACAACAAACGAGGGTAAACAACTTTTACAGGGGTAACACAAATTTTACAGAGGGTTGCAAACTATACAGGGGTTGCCAACTATAAGAGGGTAAACCCAAATTACGAGGGTAGCACAACATATACGAGGGTAGCAAACATTACCAGGGTAGCACAATTATTCAGAAAGGGAGACAAACTAACGGGGGTAGCAGAAATAAACAGAGGGTTAGCAAATATATGCAGGGGTTAGCAAAACTAAATAAAGGGAGCAAAATATAAGAGGGTAGCAGTACATAAAAAACAGGGTTTTGCACAAAATATACAGAGGGTAGCAGTACTAAATACGGGGAGACAACCCTATACAGAGGGTTTGCAACATAAATACGGGGGGAGAAACTTTAAGAGGGAGCACAAAAATACAGAGGGTAGCAAATAAATACAGGGTTTTTCCAACATATCGAGGGTTTAGCACAAATAAATACAGGGGGGAGCACAACTAAAAAGAGGGTAGACCACAAATTTCAGGGTAGCACAACATAACAGAGGGAGCCAAACATAATACGGGGTTTTCAAACAACAGGGGTAGAAAACATAAATACAGGGGGCAAAACAATACAGAGGGTGTGTAAAATAAAAGATACACAAAAACCCCACAAAAAAGAGAGAAGCTTACGCGATTTTTCGGCAGACTTGGCCCTTTGACAAAGTCCACTAACCGAGGGGGAGGACGGCTATATATGGGCAAAAAGGGAGGGGTGGTGGTGGGGGTTGGGGAGTGTAGTAGAGTGTATAGAGTATTTAGTAGTGTAGTGTATTTAAGTAGTAGTTAGTAGTAGTAGTTATAGTAGTGGGTAGTAGTAGTAGTAGTATAGTAGAGTTTGTAGTAGTAGATTTGTATTAGTAGTATAGTAGTAGTATAAGTAGTAGTAGTAGTTGTAGTGTAGTAGTAGTAGTAGTAGTTAGTAGAGTAGTAGTAGTAGTAGTTGTTGTAGTGTGAGTAGTTGGAATTTATAGTAGTAGAGTGTAGTAGTAGTATTTTAGTGTAGTAGTTGGTAGTTAGTATAGTAGTGTAAAACAAAATTTAATCCCGACAAGATAAAATAAGAACTTCCAACACCCGGGCACCCCCATCATAACGTCCCAACAAAGAACCGGGACCCGCAAGTGTTCAATTTCATCTAGTTGTTGTATAGAGAAGAAAAAGAAGTAGTGGTAGGGGTAGAAGGAGAAATAAAAAGGACGAGCCAGCAAAACAAAAGGAAGGGGACACTGCAAGAGAGCTAGTGCCCCAGGGGAGAGCAAAGCGACAGAGGGCGTAAAAGGGAAGTGGTAAAATAAAGAAGGAACAGAAACCGAACGGGAAAGAGAAAACCCCCGAGGAGAAAAAAGAGGAAAGGGAAAAGGGGAAAAGAAGAAGAAAAGAAAAAGAAAAAAAGAGTAATGGTTAAGCCGGGTGTTTTGAATTTGGAGTTTTTACAATGTTGGGGAGGAAAGCATTTCAGGACGAAGCCAGGGCAGGTTCAAAAAGGAAAGTTGTGTATTAGTGAAATTAAACTAGACGGCGACTTTTTGGATTTGGAAAGTAGGGAAGACGTTTTAGCAAAAGGGACCAGTCAATGGAGGGCTATGATCTTGACGTGACGAAAAAGCTTTGTTGTTCGGCCGGCCTAACACTTTTTTGTGCTCCCAAGCTGTCAGAAAGAGTCGCCTTTTTTGAAGTATAAAGAGGAAGGGGGAGCAAGAAATAGAGTAGACACCGGGAAATTTGTAGAGGGAGGGAGGTATGAACGAGATTATGCGAAGAGTGTTAGTTTGGCGAAGGTAAGCTTGATGTCTAAGGGGCGGAGAGAATTGTTGAGATTTGAAAAAAAAGGAAATGTAGGGAAAGGGAGAGGATAGAAGAGTTCCATGGTAAGAGTTTAGGAGAGAAAAATGCATTTAGCACAGAGAGGGCAAGTCTAGGAAATGGGAGGGTAGCCAAGGGGAAAGAAAATTTTGGGGGTGGAAAATTTTCCGGGAAGAAATGAGGGGTCCGATGCGGAGGGCACGGCAAAAAAAGGGGGATAAAACCTTTTTTGGACGGGAAGCAGATGGGAAAAAAAGGAAGAATGCCCTGTGATAAGTTTACGTAAACGGGAAAAGGAAAAACCATACTAGTGGGGGAATGGGCATCAAGGAAAGGAAGCAAGGAATTGACCATTAGCTTTAAACTTTAAGGAAAGGGGAAAAATTTTTTAAAAGGGTTCAAGAAAAAGGTTGGAAAAGGGCTGGATGAGGCCACAGAGCAAAGTGTCATCCCTAGGGGCCCGATAAGGGTTTCACATTGGGGTAGGAAAAAGAACAGTCTCGAAGTATTCCCTTAAAAAATTTTGCAAGGACAGGAGAAGAGGAAGCCCATAGCAAAACCCAAGGGGAGAAAATTTTTTCCCCTTGGAAGGAAAGGAGTTAGGTCCACACAAGGGCGGGCGACAAGAAAGACTCGGGGGATGGGAGGAAGAAACCCTTTAGGGCCCCTTTTTCTAAGAAATCAAGGACAACATCAAGGGGGACATTGGGAAAAGGGAAAAAACTCAAGCTAAGCACTTTCAGGTTTTGGGGAGAGCGAACCCGTTCAATGGGAAGGGCTTTAGAGGGGGATGAGGGTGGGCAGAGGGGTAAAAAAATACCAAAAAGGGAAATTGAGGGGGGGGGGTTTTGGGCCCGCCCAAAAACAAAAGAATTAAAAAGACAGAACCCCTAGAGGGTAGAAGGACAAAGGAAAAAATACAAAGGGGTTTTGGAGTTTTGGGAAAAGGGGGGGCCCAAATAGGAAAAAGGGAAGGGGAAAGGGGAAAAAAGATGAACGAAAAACCTTGAAAAAAGGTCAAAGTCAGAGGGCAGAGGGCGGAGAGAGTCCTTAGTTTTTTTTGGGTTGGGTTTTCGGGAGGGATCAAGAGGGGTGAAACAAAAGGAGTGTAGGGCGCGAGTTTAAAAGAGCAAACCCTCACTTTTGGGGGTAACCTCGGGGACAAAGGGTAACTACCGAATTACCCCTTTTTCAGAAGATAGTAAAGACAATGTTAGTGGTTTGGGTTTAAGAGAAGAAAGGGGAAGTTTGGGAACGGCGTGGGAAGGGGTGGTGATTCTTAGAAAAAAGACTAACAAGAGCGGAAGGGGAGCACCACGAAAAGGGGACAAGGCAGGGGAAAAACGGAAACGGGCGGGGCGAAAAACAAAAGGACTAACAGGGAAAAACCAGCGCGGGAGTAGGCGAAGTGGCCAAAAGGGAAAAGGCAAAACCAAGAGGGTTCCCAAACGCCCTAATGAGAGATGGGGACAGGGGGAAAAAGTTTTGAACAAAAGTCAGTGGGGGGGAAATTTAGAAACCCAAAGGGGGCTGAGAAGGGGACGGGGAAGTTTTCGTTGTTTGGGGAAGGGAATTTTAATTTTTGCATCAGGCGAGCAGTGTCAAAGGGGGGGGGGAAATTGGGGAGAGAGAAGGTTTCAGAGGGTTTCCCGTGGTAAGAGGGGCCCCAAAAGAGCAAAGTTGACGTTGACGGAAAGTAAAAAAGGGTCTTCCCCAAAAAGTGATTTAGTAGGGAAAGGAAAAAAGGCGGGTTGGAAATAGGGGTTTTCCGGAAAAGATCAGGGGAAAAGGGAGTGCCAGTGGGTTTGGTTTTTTAGGAAGGGGAGAAGGAAGGGGAGGGAAATTGTTCAGCCCGACAGTCACGTAGGAAGCGAAGCTGATTCTTTAACCGGGCCCCCGGGGTTTTTAAAAAGAGCAGCCCCATAAAATCCCAAAGAGGGGTTTTTTAAAAGAGGGAAGAACATTAAAAAAAGGGGGGAAGAATATGACGCTTAACTGCGGGTCCCCTAAAATAAAAAAAAAGGGACACATGTTTTGAATGCACATGTAGGGAAAACACAGGGAGAATGGGGTTTGTTTGAAAAGGGGAAAACAAAATATAATTAGAAGAAAAAAGATTATGGATTAAAATGGAAAATGACCAGGCCACATCCTTCACATTGCATCTTGAAGGGGGCGCTTAATTTTAGGCTCCCCCGGGAACTGTTCCCCGCACAATCCTGTAAACTGCTCTCACCGCCCTCATCCAAACCGGGAAAAAACACAAACCCTTAAGCCTCACCGGGCCCCCATCCACCTTGTAACCAACCCAAACCTGACCCCCCCCCCCCCCCCCGCCCCCCCCCCCTCCCCGGGAAAAAACCCCATTTCTGCCTCACTTTCCCTCTTTTCCCGTAAAAAACAACCCCTTTTCTGCTTTTTCCCCTGGGCCCCATCCACCTGTTAAAAACAAAAATACCCATTACGGGTCCCCAATCCCCACCCCCCCGGGCAAAAACCATTAAAGGGCCCCACTTTCCCTCATCCACCCGTTTAAAAAACAACAACCAAACTGCTCTCAATGCCCTCACCCTTAACAACAAACCCATTTCTGCTCCCCATTTCCCTCACCACCTGTTAAAACAATACCATTACTGCTCTCACTGCCCCACCCCCGTTTAACAACAACAACCCTATGCTCCCACCATTCCCCACCACCCGTAACAAAAACAACCACTACTGCCTCACCATCCTCATCCCCTGTAACAACAAACCCCTTTATGGGTTCCCCCACCCTCATTTCCCCCCGAACAATAACAACTATTACTGCTCTCACCACAATCATCCACCTGTAACAACAACCACTACTGCTCTCACCACCCTCATCCACCTGCAACAGTAATAACCATTACTGCTCTCACCACCCTCGTCCACCTGTAACAACAACAACCATTATTGCTCTCACCACCCTCATCCATTTGTAACAACAACCATTACTGCTCTCACCACCCTCATCCATCTGCAACATCATCAACAACAACCATTATTGCTTTCACCACCCTCGTCTGCCTGCAACAACAAAAACAACCATTATTGCTCTCACCACCCTCATCCATCTGCAACATCATCAACAACAACCATTATTGCTTTCACCACCCTCATCCACCTGCAACAGTAATAACCATTACTGCTCTCACCACCCTCGTCCACCTGTAACAATAACAACCATTATTGCTCTCACCACCCTCATCCACTTGTAACAACAACCATTATTGCTCTCACCACCTTCATCCACCTGCAACAACAACAGTTATGGGAAAAGAGTAAGGCTAACTGGGTTCACCATCAGACTGTAAACCTTCCTAATAATCGAGGCTCAATAAAATTGGCTTATTAACTAAACAAACCAGGGAATATGTGGGTCTTGAACCCATGGCTAGTGAGTCCTAAAACTCCCAGCCAGTGTAAGCCATCAGGGCGGCTGGCCAAGGTGGCAGATTCATCTGTAAAAACTTACATCTGTGGTCACAGTGGTGGGCCATGTTAACCTCTCTATGGTGAATAAATATACCTAGTTCAGTGAGTCTTATTGTAACCAGCTGGACCAGTGCTTAACACACTGGCATAAACTTTTACCTGCCATGGGTTCTAACCCCATCAGTTCCCTGGTCTGTTGGCAACCAGATTGTTACAGTTTTGTGAGTCACTACACTATGGTAGCGAAACACTTTGCTATGGTAGTGAAACACTTCACTATGGTAATGAAACACTTCACTATGGTAGTGAAACACTACACTATGGTAGTGAAACACTTCACTATGGTAGCAAAACACTTCACTATGGTAGTGAAACACTTCACTATGGTAATGAAACACTTCACTATGGTAATGAAACACTTCACTGTGGTAATGAAACACTTCACTATGGTAATGAAACACTTCACTATAGTAGTGAAACACTTCACTATAGTAGTGAAACACTTCACTATGGTAGTGAAACACTTCACTATGGTAGTGACACACTTCACTATGGTAATGAAACACTTCACTATGGTAATGAAAGACTTCACTATGGTAAAGAAACACTCACGGGATTTAAACCTTTTACAAAGGGAAAAAAAATCCTATTGAAACACTTTATATAGTGAACAC
>NC_069443.1:1593154-1608747 GCF_026875155.1 Cherax quadricarinatus | reverse complement strand
ACCTTTTTAGTAATGCAGGTGCTGTTCTAGTGTACTAGTAACGCAGGTAGTGTCCTAGTGTACTAGTACGCAGGTGGTGTCCTAGTGTACTAGTATGCAGGTGGTGTTTTTAGTGTATAGTATGGGAGGTGGTGTCCTAGTGTACTAGTACGCAGGTGGTGTCCTAGTGTACTAGTATGCAGGTGGTGTTCTAGTGTACTAGTATGCAGGGTGTCCTAGGTACTAGTATGCAGTGGTGTCCAGTGTACTAGTATGCAGGTGGGTCCTAGTGTTACTAGTATGCAGGTGGTGTCCTAGTGTAACTAGTACGCAGGTGGTGTCCTAGTGTACTAGTATGCAGGTTTGGGGTCCTAGTGTACTAGTATGCGGTGTGTCCTAGTGTAATAGTATGCAGGGGGTGTCCTAGTGTACTAGTAACAGGTGTGTCCTAGTGTAACTAGTACGCAGGTGGTGCCTAGTGTACTAGTATGAAGTGGTGTCCTAGTGTTTCTAGTATGCAGGTGGGGTCCCAGTGTACTAGTACGCAGGTGGTGTCCTAGTGTACTAGTATGCAGGCGGTGTCCTAGTGTACTAGTACGCAGGTGGTTCCTAGTGTACTATACCCGGTGGTTTTCCCATGTACTAGTACGCAGGGTGTCCCAGTGTACTAGTATGCAGGTGGGGTCCTAGTGTACTAGTATGCAGGTGGTGTCCTAGTGGGACTAGTATGCAGGTGGTGTCCTCGTGTACTAGTATGCAGGGGGTCCTAGTGTACAGTATGCAGGTGGGTCCTAGTGTACTTTTGTATACAGGTGGGGTCCTAGTGTACTAGTATGCAGGGTGGTGTCCAAGTGTACTAGTATGCAGGTGGTCCTAGTGTACTTGTATGCAGGTGGTGTCCTAGTGTACTAGTATGCAGGTGGTGCCCTAGTGTACTAGTACGCAGGTGTTTCCCAGTGTACTAGTATGCAGGTGTCCTAGTGTACTAGTAATGCAGGTGTCCTAGGGTACTAGTATGGGAGGTGGTGTCCTAGTGTACTAATCGACCCGGTGGTGTCCTAGTGTACTAGTATGCAGTGGTGTCCTAGTGTACTAGTAAAGCAGGTGGTGTCCTAGTGTACTAGTACACAGGGGTGTCCTAATGTACTAGTATGCAGGGTGGTGTCCTAGTGTACTAAATAATTGCAGGGGGTGTCCTGTGTACTAGTAAAACAGGTGTCCTAGTGTACTATATGCAGGCACTGTCTAGTGTACTAATATGCAGGCAGTCCTAAAATGTACTAGAACACAGGTGTTCCTAGTGTACTAGTACACAGGTGTCATGTACCCAGTATTTCAGGTTGTGTCCTAGTGTTTCTAGTAGCAGGTTGGTGTCCCCAGTGACTAGTACACAGGTGTCTAGTGTACTAGTATGCAGGTGTCCTAGTGTACTAGTATGCAGGTGGTTGTCCTAGTGTATTAATAAGCGGGTGGGGGTCCTATGTACTAGTATGCAGGTGGTGTCCTAGTGTACTGTATTGCAGGGTGGTGTCCTAGTGTACAGTAGCAGGTGGTGTCGTCGTGTACTAAATTGCAGGTGGTGTCGTCGTGTACTACTATGCGGTGTGGTTTCCCAGTGTTCTATACGCAGGTGGTGTCCTATGTACTAGTCTGCAGGTGGTGTCCTAGTGTACTGTATCAGGTGTTCAGTGTATAGTATGCAGGTGGTGTCCTATGTACTAGTATGCAGGTGTCCTAGTGTACTAGTATTTCAGGTGTCCCCAGTGTACTAAATAGCCCGGGTGACCTAGTGTACTAGTATGCAGGTGGTGTCCTAGTGTACTAATAAGCAGGGGGTGCCTAGTGTAACTAGTATGCAGGTGGTGTCCTAGTGTACTAGTACACCCGGTTCCTAGTGTAATACTATGCAGGTGTGCCTAGTGTACTAGTATGCAGGTGGTGTCCTATGTACTAGTATGCAGGTGGTGTCCTAGTACTAGTATGCAGGTGGTGTCCTAGTGTACTAAATATCAGGTGGTGTCCTAGTGTACTAGATGCAAGTGGGGTCCTAGTGTACTAGTATGCAGGCACTGTCCTAGTGTACTAGTATGCCCGGATGTCCCAGTGTACTAGTACACAGGGGGTGTCCTAGTGTACTAGTATGCAGGTGGGTCCTATGTACTAGTATGCAGGTGGTGTCCTAGTGTACTAGTATGCAGGTGGTGTCCTAGTGTACTAGTACACAGGTGGTGTCCTAGTGTACTAGTATGCAGGTGGTGTCCTAGTGTACTAGTATGCAGGTGGTGTCCTAGTGTACTAGTACACAGGTGGTGTCCTAGTGTACTAGTATGCAGGTGGTGCCCCTAGGGGTACTAGTATGAAGGTGGTGCCCCTAGTGTAAAGTATGCAGGTGGTGTCCTAGTTACTAGTACGCAGGTGGTGTCCTAGTGTACTAGTACGCAGGTGGTGTCCTAGTGTACTAGACGCGGGTGGTGTCCAGTGTACTAGTACGCAGGGGGTGTCCTAGTGTACTAGAAACGCAGGTGGTGTCCTAGTGTACTAGTACGCAGGTGTCCTAGTGTACTAGTATGCAGGTGGTGTCCTAGTGTACTAGTATGCAGGTGGTGTCCTAGTGTACTAGTATGCAGGTGGTGTCCTAGTGTACTAGTATGCAGGTCCTAGTGTACTATACGCAGGTGGTGTCCTAGTGTACTAGTATGCAGGTGGTGTCCTAGTGTACTAGTATACGGGTGGTGTCCCTAGTGTACTAGTATGCAGGTGGTGTCCTAGTGTACTAGTATGCAGGTGGTGTCCTAGTGTACTAGTATGCAGGTGGTGTCCTAGTGTACTAGTATGCAGGTGGTGTCCTAGTGTACTAGTATGCAGGTGGTGTCCTAGTGTACTAGAAATGCAGGTGGTGTCCTAGTGTACTAGTACCAGGTGGTGTCCTAGTGTAACTAGTACACACCACTTTTTGTACCCACAATTCTGCCGTCTGGCAATATTTGTTTACCTCAGGGCAGCTCTTTGCTTCTTCTTCTTCCATTCATTCACACATTTGAAAAAAACCGTGTACACACAATGAGTGTATGTCCCATTTTACACTAGGACACCACCTGCATACTAGTACACTTCACTAGCTGCATTTAAAAAAAGGAACCAGGAGCTGTTTTTCACCACCGCTTCACTTACCATCAAACAATGCACTAAAGTGGCTCAAAGATGACTTATTCAGTCCAAATTTATAACAATTTCATGATAGTAAGAGTATAATTCCGCCATAAGCCCCACTAGGTGCTTTGTGCCAGTAAAGTCAAACAATGTGAATAATTTCCAGAGTTTGATGAAATTACACTGAAATAATTGGGTTAAATCAGTGTTCCTTGTACATAGACTTAGAACAAATAGACTTAGAACAAAATAGACTTAGAACAAAATAGACTAGAACAAAATAGACTTAAAACAAAACAGACTTAGAACAAAACAGGCTTAGAACAAATAGGCTTAGAACAAAATAGACTTAGAACAAAATAGACTTAGAACAAAATAGCTTAGAACAAAATAGACTTAGAACAAAATAGACTTAGAACAAAATAGACTTAGAACAAAATAGTAAAAAAGAAAAATATAAAAACCAGTCATATTGCATAAATATGGTACTTTCTTTCTTTCAAACACACCGGCCGTATCCCACCGAGGTGGGGTGCCCAAAAGGAGAAATAAAAGTTTCTCCTTGTACATTTAGTAATATATACAAGAGAAGGGTTACTAGCTCCTTGCTCCGGGCATTTTAGTCGCCTCTTACAACACACAGGGCTTACGGATGAAAAATTCTGTTCCACTTCCCCATGGAGATAAGAGGAAATAAACAAGAACAGAAAGAAAACAGCAGAAAACCCAGAGGGGTGGTATATTACAGTGGGCCCCCGCCTTACGATATTTCATTCCCGAAGTATGTTCAGGTGCCGTTACTGAATGAATTTGTTCCCATAAGGAATATTGTGAATTAGATTAGTCCGTTTCAGACCCCCAAAAATACACGTACACAAGCACTTACATAAATACACTTACATAAATGGTCACATTGGGAGCTGATCGTAAGGCGGGGGTCCACTGTATAGTACATGCTTGTACACGTATGTGTAGTGGTGACCTAAGTGTAAGTAGAAGTAGCAAGACGTACCTGTAATCTTGCATATTTATGAGACAGACAAAAGACACCAGCAATCCTACCATCATGTAAAACAATTATAGGTTTCATTTTACACTCACTTGGCAGGACGGTAGTACCTCCCTGGCAGGACGGTAGTAACCTCCCTGGGTGGTTGCTGTCTACCAACCTACTACCTTTAAATATGGTACATATACTGAATATATAGTGATTATTGTAAGTGAAGCAATGTAGTGCTAAAACACCTTGAAACACATCTAATATAAAAAAAACTAGTATATATAAAATTAAACATTAAAAACAATTAAAAGCAGAAAAACAATCATATACATTTTAGCATCAATAAATTGTAAAACGTTAACATCACTGGTGCTTTAACACCAATGTTGATGATGAGTGATCATTTTTCACCAACTTCAACACTATAAAATCATAAATTCTTATCAGATTCCATTCATTTTAGTCTTATTTAATTCAGAAAAATGAACTCTATCGAACAGTAAGAATTTTTTTTTTTCAAACTCTTCCTGCACACACAGGAATTTTTTTCCAGGGTCTTCCACAGTTAATCAAGAAGAACAAAAAGGTACAGTACCATGACTGGAACAATATACAAATAACCTGCACCTAAGAGAGAATTTATGACAATGTTTTGGTCCAACTTGGACCATTTACAAAGTCACACAAATGGTCCAAGTCAGACCGAAATGTCGTCGTGAGGATTATTTGTGTAAGGGTTAATCAAGTTATACTGTTAAAGCTCTGAAATTTTATGAATCATACAATGACTGATAAAGCTCTACACAGCTTAATAGAGACATAAGATGACTTAGTACAGTGGACCCTCGCCTAACGATATTAATCTGTTCCTGAGAGCTCAACGTAGGCGAAATTATCGTTAGGCGAATTAATTTTCCCCATAAGAAATAATGGAAATCAAATTAATCCGTTCCTGACAACCCCAAAGTATGAAAAAAAAAAACTTTACCACATGAAATATTAATTTTAATACACACAAACTGAAGAAGACATGCACAGTTACATGACGCTTACCTTTATTGAAGATCTGGCGATGATTGATGGGATGGGAGGAGGGAGAGTGTGGATGGTGTAAATGTTTAGAAGGGGAATCCCCTTCCATTAGGACTTGAGGTGGCAAGTCCTTTTCCAGGGTTACTTCCCTTCTTTTAATGCCACTAGGACCAGCTTCAGAGTCACTGGACCTCTGTCACACAACATATCTGTCCATAGAGGCCTGTACTTCCCGTTCCTTTATGACATTCCTAAAGTGTTTCACAACATTGTCAGTGTAATAGTCAGTGTAATTCTTAAATCTCTCAAACCAACCTTTGCTGGCCTTAAATTCACTCACATCATCACTAGTTGCAGGCATTTTCCTAATTAAATCGTCATGCAACTTCCTAGCCTTTTCACATATGATCACTTGAGAGATGCTATCTCCTGCTATCTGTTTTTCGTTTATCCACACCAATAACAGTCTCTCAACATCTTCTATCACATGCAATCTCTTTTCGAAAACAAAGTTGTACCTTTGGCAAGAACAGCTTCCTTGATTGCCGCTTTCTTGGTCAAAATAGTAGCGATGGTTGATTGGGGTTTTGTGTACAACCTGGCCAGCTCGGAGACACGCACTCCACTTTCCCTACTTAGCAATGATCTCTCTCTTCATATCCATAGTAATTCTCCCCCCTTTTTTCCTGTAGGGTTGGCACTAGAAGCTTTCTTGGGGCCCATGGTGACTTATTTTGCAGGTGCAATCACTAAAAAGGCTGTGATAATATGAAATGTTCCGAGTGTATGCTTGGATGCGACCGCGGGGGCTGGCTTGTAAACACTGGCACCCACAAAACAAGTGAGGCGGGCTCAGGCCGCACGTGGACGCGTTTTGAACGAATCGCGTTGAGCGAGTTTTTTAGCGCTAGCCGAGGCAAAATTTTTGCATTAAAATGCATCACTAGGCGGATTTAACGTTATGTGATGCCGTCATTAGGCGAGGTCCACTGTACAGTGGAACCTCAACGTTCGTATATCCCTATATTGGTACAACTTGATATTCACCCAACTTTTCTGAGAGAAATTTGACTCAGTACTTGGACATTGCCCTGATATTTGACTTATACAAAACAGTCCATCTGGACAAAGTCTGACAAGAACACAGCATCATATGCTCGGTCTCTTGTCAGCTTTCATTTGTTAAGCATCATTCGTACAAGCTCCATGAAAAGTTTTGGTATTTCATTAATATTCTGTGGTGTTTTTTAAATATTTTCATTGAAAATAAGTAATCATGGCTCAAAATAAGAGCAGTGAGCCAAAATGGAAAGCAGTGAGAACAAGTAAAGTGAAAAAAGAACTCATTGCAGTATGACAAAATCCACCATATTGTCCATACTGAGGCAATAAAAGGGGCTGATGTGGTGAAAGGAGTGAAAATTCTTGCTGTGAAAAGGTCACAGATAATTGAAGAAATGGAAAAACTTTTGTTAGTGTGGAATAACAAAAACAATTGTCCGGTGACAGTGTTTGTGAAACAATAATTTGTGAAAAAACAAAGCAGTTATATAGTGATCTTAGGCGAGACACCCTGGGAAACAGTACTGAAAGGATGAATTTAAGGCAAGTAGAGGTTGGTTTGATAGGCTTAAAAAATGAGTGGAATTCATAGTGTAGTAAGGCATGGGGAAGCTGCCAGTGCTAACAAAGATGAGGCCGAAAAGTTTGTTAAGGAATTTAAACCTATGAAGACAATGAGGGATTTATTCCACGCCAAGTTTTTAATTATGATGAAACCAGCCTCTTTTGGGAAAAAAATGCCTAAGAGACCTACACACACAAGAAGAAAAATCATTACCAGCCCATGTAAGACAGGCTAACACTCTTGTGTGTGGCAATGCTAGTGGGGACTGCAAAATTAAAAAACCCTGATAATCCCAGGTGTTTAAGAAAAACAATGTGTCAGAGGGCTGAAGAGGGGCTGTTGAAGTGTTGGGGTCATTTAGAGAGACTGGAACAAAGTAAATGACTTGGAGAGCATATAAATCTGTAGGGGAAGGAGGGCGGGATAGGGGTCATCCTCAAAAAGGGTTTGGGAGGGAGGATGTAAAGGAAGTTTCGTGTGCGGGGGGCTTGACTTCCAGCAAGAGTGCGTGAGTGTGTTAAATAGGAGTGAATGGGAAAGAGGGTTTTTGGGACCTGACGAGCTGTTGGAGTGTGAGCAGGATATTTTGTGAAGGAATTCAGGAAACGGGTTAGCCAACTTGAGTCCTGGAAATGGGAATACAATGCCTGCACTTAACCCTTTCAGGTTGGTGCCGTGCTTGTAGGGCTTGAGAACCAAGGTCAGAGCCATACTTGTATGAGTAAAATCTAGCACCTTCAAATTGAGCGAAGAAAGCGGGTAGGCCTACATATGAAAGAATTGTGCAATATAAAAACAATCCTGAAGCACGCAGTGCATAATGAGAGAGAAAAAAACTCTAAAAATGTTTTGGTTTTAAAAAACAGCAAATTGCAGCGTATTTTTCATAAGGTATTTATGGTTGTATTCACGTTTTCTTGGTCTAATTTGATAAATAGAAGATACGCTACAGAAATAGAGATGATTTTGAATGGTTTCACGATGAAAAGTACCTTGAAATTGAGATCAAAGTAGCAAAATGTTCAACTTTTGCCAATGTTCAAGAGTAAAACAAAACATGCCAAGCGTCCAATACACGTCCCAAATGTTTAGTCTAATATTCTTTCACAAGTGCGCCCGAATTATTTAAAACCATTTTACAATAATACATTAGTCTGCATAACAGTAAATCTTCTATTTTTGTGAGAAATAAATTGAAAATGAAAGCAAGAGTAATGAAGAGGGTCCTGGAGACGTGACTAATGAACAGAGAAAATGTTAATTTTAGTGCCAGAAATGTCTGTCTTGTTTATTCTGGACCCTAATTTTGAACATTTGTGGAAATTGGCCAAAATGCCAATTTTTGACCACTTTATTGGGTTGGCGGAAATCAGTAAATGGGCGGTGTCTTGTACTTATTCGATAGAACAAATGGAGTTCTAGCAAAATAGCTATGATTTTAGTCGACTGAAACATTGGAATTGTCCGAAAATAGGGCTCAAAGTGGGCGAAATCTCCAATGCATATACAGTGGACCCAACCAACGATTTAATCCGTTCCTGAGAGTCACGTTTGTCAAAAATTATCGTTAGTCTAGTTAACTGTCCCCATAAGAAATAACGGAAATCAAATTAATCCGTTCCTGACATCCCAAAGTATTGAAAAAAAAAAAATTTTTACACATGAAATAATAATTTTAATACCACAAACTGAAGAAGACATTACAATTACATGACACTTACCTTTATTGAAGATCTGGTGATGATTGATGGGAGGGGAGGGGGGAGAGTGTGGATGGTGTTGTGTTTAGAAGGAAATCCCTTCCATTAGGACTTGAGGTGTCAAGTCCTTTTCTGGGGTTACTTCCCTTCTTCTTCTTCACATATGATCGCTTGAGAGATGCTATCTCCGCTATTTTGTTTTTCTTTTATCCACACCACCCCCAGGAAAACCCAATAACAGTCTCTCAAAATCCCTTTTTTCACATGCGATCTCAGTTTCGAAAACAAAGTTGCACCTTTGCAAGAACAGCTTCCTTGATTTGCCGTTTTCTTGGCCACAATAGTAGCGATGGTTGATTGGGGTTTGTGTACAACCTGGCCAGCTGGGAGACACGCACTCCACTTTTCATACTTAGCAATGATCTCTTTCTTTCATATCCATAGTAATTCTCATCCTTTTTTCTTGTAGGGTTGCACTAGAAGCTTTCTTGGGGCCCCATGGTGACTTATTTTGCAGGTGCAATCACTAAAATTGCTGTGATAATATAAAATGTTCTGATTGTACGTTTGGATGGGACTGCGGTGGCTGGCTGGCCTTGTAAAAACTGGGACCCACGGGACAAGTGAGGCGCGCTCAGGCCACAAGTGGACCGTCTCGAACAGAATGAATCCGCGTTGGTCAAGTTTTTTTAGCGCTAGTCGAGGCAAAATTTTTGCTTTAACCCTTTGAGGGGGACAGGCCCTCTCCGAAACTCGTTCTCAGGGTCGGCCCAAATTTCAAAAAAAAAAAAAATTTTTTTTTCTTATGAAAAAATAGTTTTTTTTTTTTAAACATTATAGGGTAAACAAAAAAATTTTAACGTCAATACTTACCGAGATATGGGGGCGTGAATTTGCCAAAATTGAAAATATGGTAAAATCGCCGACTGCCGTCACCCGGTATTTTTCTATTTACTTTTTATGTACTATTTCAATTATTTTTCAATTTTTCTTTTTCTGAGTAACTTTTATGGCCTCTGAGGCCAACATGATCAGTATTTTTTTAAGTTATTTCTTTTTCAAAACTACAAAAATAAGGGCGTAAACACTGTTGTAATTATTTTGTTTTACAGAAAATTTTACACAAACAAACGATAAGAAAATGTTGTTTATTACTATTTTTCTATATTTTATATACACATATACAGTCACAGGGAATGTTTCTAGAAGTTCTGAAGCCCGTGGAACTCTTTGAAACATGGTGTCATGCACAGTGGAGTTTTGCACTCCTCACACATAAAACGAGTGTCTCTGCGTTGTTGTGTGCATTTTTTTGTATGTGCACAGACGTAACACCTCTTCTGAGTCTTTTTCTTCAAAGCAGTAAGCAGGCAGTTTTACCAGGAAGTGATCACCATGCTTCAGACGAGCAGGTAGTTGTTGATAATTTGGTGGCGGGTCAATTGCAGGTGCTGTTCCTTGGTACTTGAATACTATTTGTCTGATGACAGACAAACAGAATTCGCCGTACTGTGGTTTGTTTCTGGTGCTCATCTTATACATATTATAGCATTGAGCATGGAAATGTCCAGAAGATGGAAAAACAGTTTGATGACCACTTATAAGTCTGCGAACACAATCAGCAAACCCAATCTGCATGTCACATTTGTCCACTGAATGCATGTTGAAGGTGTAATCAATCACAGCTGCAGGTTTTAGAATAGGTTCATTTCTCTCTCTATGCTGCCTGCCAGTGTCTTGCCATTTCATTAGGGTGAATTGATGACAACAGTGTGACATCTCGTTTGTCATGCCACCGAAATGCCATGATGTCATTGGCAGCAAATGCCTGCACCTCACCTCTACGAGTGCCAGCGTCAAACCTGGGCATATGTTTCCATTTGCACGCACTGTGCCACACACATCTGTCATGTTCACTCGCAAAAAATCACTGAGTGAGGGGCTTGTGTACCAGTTATCTGTATATAATATATGCCCCTTACCAAGGTATGGTTCTATCATTGTTCGAAACCACATCACCTGAGATGCCCAATAACTTCCTGGTATTTGCAATGTATAACTCCAGTGTACACAAATAATATCCAATACCAGACCACTGTAACAATCACAAAGCACAAACAACTTTATACCAAAGTGTTTCCTCTTGCTTGGTATGTACTGCTTGAAAGAGAGTCTTCTTTGAACAGAATCAAAGACTCGTCAATTACAAGCTTCCTGAAGGGATAAAAATGCGTACTGAATTTCTGTTTCAGATACACAAACACATTCCTAATCTTATATAACCTGTCAGTTCTGTCAGCCTGTTTTATCTGAGAAGTGAAGCATACGTACATTAGCACAAATCGATTCACTGGCATTATATCACTGAAACCTGATGTTGCAATCAGGGGTCTGTTGACCAGTATGATTTCACTTTGTGCTTATACACATGTGGGCATAAGCATTATTGTGGCAAAGAAAAGATACATCTCAGCCACAGTTGCCGCCTTCCACTGTGTAGACGTGATTTTGGTGAAAGTAATGTGTTTGCCATGGTGTACTCGTAGTATGTGTTGCTTTCCATGACAATACTTTTCATCAGTGGTTCGTCAAAGAATAACTCGAAACATTCCAGTTCAGTGGCATTGTTCCCAAGTGCACAAGATGGCCGTATTCCCACTTTGGCTGTCATCAAACTGGTGGGGATTTGGAACAAAATTGACAGCTTCCTGCCAATCCCAGGTGCAGTCTGCTGGTGGGTACTGGACAATGACAGGTGGTTGTGGTTGTGGAGGTTGTGGAGCCTGGTGTGGTGGGTGAGTGGGGGATGGTGGCCTTTGTTCTAGATCAGCTGAGGCAGCGGCGTGGGTGGCAGCGTGGGTGGCAGCATGGCCCACTGCTGGTGCCTCACCGCCGGCACCACTACCACCACGCACATTTTCCATCCCAATTGCAACAGTATCTTCGTCATTTTCACTGTCTGTTCCTGTTGTACAGCCACGGGATGTACTCCGAGATACACTCCTTCCCCTTGGTATAACATATGGCACACTACCATAGCGCATATATCGTCGTATATACTGACGCTTCACTGGGAATATTGCACTTCACTATCACTACTGGAACTAGTTTGAAGAGCTTGTAGTTCATATTCACTATCACTATCATCACCCATGCTCTCATCTGAGTCTGGGATTTGGGAAAATAGAAGTTTCCTCTTGGGTTCTGGAACAACTGAACGTGAACAAGAGGGCCCAGCACCAGAGGTGGAAGGCTGAGGGTCGTCTGGGTTTTCCTCACTATTACCGATATTATGGTCATTAGTTTCGGTCAAAACCTCACTAAAACCATGAAACTCATCTTCACTGGCACTTCCATCACTATTAGAACTGTCACTGGGGAACAAAAGTGTCCCAATTCGCCGAGGAGTGAGGACTTTCTTACCGCGAGGCATGGTGGACATTGTTTACTAAGAGGGCATTCCCACAATGCACCACTGGGTCCCAGATTTTTTTTCTACCGTGCACACTGACCACGCAGACCCATTCTCTCACACCTAGGCCTACCAGCCTTTTCGGGCGAGATTTGAGGCCGCTAGAATTTATGCGTACTAGTACGTCAAAAACCCCTACGCGTAAGACGTACTAGTATGACCAAAACCCTCAAAGGGTTAAAAAGTATCACTAGTCGGATTTAACCCTTTGAGGGTCGACAGGCCCTCTCCAAGACTCGTTCTCAGGGTCAGCCGAATTTCCAAAAAAAAAAAAAAAAAAAATTTTTTCTTATGAAAAGATAGAGAATCTTTTCCCGATCATAATGACACCAAAAGTATGAAATTTGATGGAAAACTTACGGAATTATGCTCTCACGAAGTTAGCGGTCTCGGCAATCTTTACGCATCAGCAATTTAGCCCAATTTGAGCCCTATTTTCAGCCAATTCCACTGTACTAGTCGACAAAAAACATGAATATTTCGCTAGAACTCCATTTTTTCTATCAAATGAGTGCAAGATACCACCCATTTACCAATTTCAACTATCCAGTACAGTGGTCAGAATTTAGCAATTTTGCCAATTTCACACAAATTTCAAAAGATGCCAATTTCCGAATAGAGTCCAGAATAAACAAGAAAGACATTCCTGCACTAAAATGACATTTCCTCTGTTCATTAGTCACGTCCCAAGGCCCCTCTTACATTCTTTTGCTTTTCACTTTGAATCTTTATTCTCACAAAAAATAGAAGATTTACTGTTATGCAAACTACTGCATTAGTGTAAAAAATGGTATAAATAATATTGCGCACTTGCAAAAGAATATTAGACTCACAGTTGACATGTATTGGACGCTTGGCATGATTTGTTTACTTTTGAACTTTGGTAAAAATCGAACATTTCTCCTAATTTGAGCTCAATTTCAAGGTACTTCTTATTGTAAAACCAGTCAAAATCATCTCAATTTCTGTAACATGTCTTCCATTCTATAAAATGAGACCAAGAAAACTAGAATACAACAATAAATACCATACAAAAATACACTGCAAAGTCGCTGTTTTATTCCAAAAAAATGGTAACAGTTTTTTTTCTCATTATGCATTGTGTGCTGCAGAATTTTTTTTATACTGCGCACACTGACCACATAGACCCATTCTTTCATATGTAGGCCTACCAGGTTTCTCCCACTAGATTTGAGGGCGCTAGAATTTAGGCATACTAGTACGTCAAAAACCCTGGGTCGTAAGCCGTACTTGTACGGCCAAAACCCTCAAAGGGATAATGTTATACGATGCCATCGTTGGTCGAGGATCCACTGTATATCATCGAGACCGCTAACTTTGCGAGGAGCATAATTCCGTAAGTTTTCCATCAAATTTCATACTTTTGGTGTCATTACCATCAGGAAAAGATTCTCTGTCATTTCATAAGAATTTTTTTTTTTTTAATTTTTCGACCCTGAGAACAAGTTCAGGATAGGGGGTCTTGACCCTGAAAGGGTTAAAGAGGGGTTTGGATATTGGATGTTTGGAGGGATATCTAGGCTGTTGTATCTGAGCGCCTCATCAAAGACAGTGATTATGTATGAGTGATGGTGAAAGTGTTGAACGATGATGAAAGTTTTTTCTTTCTACTTGGGTTTTTCTTTCTTTTTGAGTCATCCTGTCTCGGTGGGAAACGGCTGACATGTTAAAAACAAAAGTTATTAAAAAGTAAATTCAGTGTAACGTGGAGGGCTAAGAGTAAAGCTTCGGTAGCTAGGCAATTCTTCACTGAGAAGATATATGAAGTGTTTGTCCCAAGTGTGAAGCAGTACCTTGTGGAAAAAACTTACTATTATGGGCACTTCTGGTTGTGGACAGTGCTCTTGCTCAACCTCCAGCTTATCCAACACATGAACCAGCAGGTAATTTCCAATTTTAAGAACTTTACACAAAAGCACTGTTTAAAAAGGTGTTTTGAAGTGACCTCTGATACAGAGCTTACACTTACAGAATTTTGGAAAAACATTTTAATATCCTCCAGTGTTTAGGGATAATAAACAAAACCTGGAGTGTAAGTTTCTTTCAGAACAATAAACTCCGCCTGGAAGAAATTGTGGCCAGACTGGGTGTCATCAGAGATTTTGAAGGCTTTGAGACAGAGCCTGTAGTGAAAGATATTGTTTCACTGGGCCAGTCCATGGGTTTGGACTGGCCCAAAGAAACAATATATACAAAGGGCAGCACAACATATACAGAGTGGTAGCACATCTACAGAGGGTAGCACAACATATACAGAGGGTAGCATGACATATACAGAGGGTAGCACAACATATACAGAGGGTAGCACAACATATACAGAGGGTAGCACAACATATACACAGGGTAGCACAACATATACAGAGGTACACAACATATACAGAGGGTAGCACAACATATACAGAGGGTAGCACAACATATACAGAAGGTAGCATGACATATACAGAGGGTAGCACAACATATACAGAGGGTAGCACAACATATACAGAGGGTAGCACAACATATACACAGGTAGCACAACATATACAGAGGGTAGCACAACATATACAGAGGGTAGCAGAACATAAACAGAGGGTAGCACAACATATACAGAGGGTAGCAGAACATAAACAGAGGTAGCACAATATATACAAAAGGTAGCACAACATATACAGAGGATAGCACAACATATACAGAGG
Organism: Cherax quadricarinatus; assembly: GCF_026875155.1. Classification (NCBI taxonomy): domain Eukaryota; kingdom Metazoa; phylum Arthropoda; class Malacostraca; order Decapoda; family Parastacidae; genus Cherax; species Cherax quadricarinatus. The sequence goes on along the minus strand of NC_069443.1, from coordinate 1,594,091 downwards.
GTAACACAACATATACAGAGGGTAGCACAACATATACAGAGGATAGCACAACATATACAGAGGGTAACACAACATATACAGAGGGTAGCACAACATATACAGAGGGTAACACAAACATATACAGAGGGTAGCACAACATATACAGAGGGTAACACAACATATACAGAGAGTAGCACAACATATACAGAGGATAGCACAACATATACAGAGGGTAACACAACATATACAGAGGGTAGCACAACATATACAGAGGGTAGCACAACATATACAGAGGGTAACACAACATATACAGAGGGTAACACAACATATACAGAGGGTAACACAACATATACAGAGGGTAGCACAACATATACAGAGGGTAGCACAACATATACAGAGGGTAACACAACATATACAGAGGTAGCACAACATATACAGAGGTAGCACAACATATACACAGGGTAGCACAATATATACAGAAGGTAGCACAACATACACAGAGGGTAGCAGAATATAAACAGAGGGTAGCACAATATATGCAGAGGGTAGCACAACATAAATACAGGGTAGCACAACATATACAGAGGGTAGCAGTACATAAATACAGGGTAGCACAACATATACAGAGGGTAGCAGTACATAAATACAGGGTAGCACAACATATACAGAGGGTAGCACAACATAAATACAGGGTAGCACAACATATACAGAAGGTAGCACAACATATACAGAGGGTAGCACAACATAAATACAGGGTAGCACAACATATACAGAGGGTAGCACAACATAAATACAGGGTAGCACAACATAAACAGAGGATAGCACCACAAATACAGGGTAGCACAACATATACAGAGGGTAGCACAACATAAATACAGGTAGCACAACATATACAGAGGGTAGCCAACATAAATACAGGGGACACAACATTACAGAGGGGGTTTTAAAAAAATACAAA
>NC_069443.1:1528951-1592654 GCF_026875155.1 Cherax quadricarinatus | reverse complement strand
AAAAATACAGGGTAGCACAACATTTTACAGAAGGTTAGCACAACATATACAGAGGGTAGCACAACATAAATACAGGGTTAGCACAACATATACAGAGGGTAGCACACACATAAATACAGGGTAGCACAACATAAACAGAGGATAGCACCACAAATACAGGGTAGCACAACATATACAGAGGGTAGCACAACATAAATACAGGGTAGCACAACATATACAGAGGGTAGCACAACATAAATACAGGGTAGCACAACATATACAGAGGGTGTGTAAAATACAAAGATACACAAATAACCCGCACATAAAAGAGAGAAGCTTACGACGACGTTTCGGTCAGACTTGGACCATTGACAAAGTCACACTAACCAGAGGTGGAGCAGGACGGCTATATATAGGCAGGAAGAGGAGGAGGTGGTGGTAGTGGTGGTGGTAGTAGTAGTTGTAGTAGTAGTAGTAGTAGTTGTAGTAAGTAGTAGTAGTAGTAGTAGTATAGTAGTAGTAGTAGTAGTAGTAGTATGTAGTAGTGGGTAGTAGTAGTAGTAGTAGTAGTAGTAGTAGTAGTGTAGTAGTAGTAGTAGTAGTAGTAGTAGTAGTAGTAGTAGTAGTAGTAGTAGTAGTAGTAGTAGTAGTAGTAGTAGTAGTAGTTTAGTAGTAGTAGTAGTAGTAGTAGTAGTATTTGTAGTAGTAGTAGTATAGTAGTAGTAGTAGTAGTAGTTGTAGTGTAGTAGTAGTAGTTAGTATTTAGTATTTAGTAGTAGTTAGTAGTAGTAGTAGTAGTACAAGGGTTGTATATAATACCGACAAGATGAAATCAAGACACATGCACAACACCCGGGCATCCCCATCATAAACGTCCACAACAAAGACAACCAGACGCCGCACATATGTTTCTCAATTTCATCAGTAGTTGTAGTAGTAGTAGAAGAAGAAGAAGTAGTGGTAGGGGTTTAGAAGTGAGAAATAAAAAGGACGAGCCAGTCAAATACAAAGGAAGGGGAGCACTGCAAGAGAGCTAGATGCCCACAGAGGGAGAGCAAGCGCACAGAGGTGCGTGAAAGGGAAGTGGTGAAATAAATGAAGGAACAGAAACACGAGACAGGAAAGAGAAAGACAACCCAGAGGAGAAAAGGAAAGAGGAAAGGGGAAGAGGAAGAAGAAGAAAAAGAAAAAGAAAAAAATGAGTAATCAGGTTAAGTCACGGGTGTTCTGAAGTTTGGAGTATTTTACAATGTAGTGGAAGAGGAAAGCATCTTCAGAGACGAAGCCAGGGCTAAGGTTCATACAAGGAAAGTTGTGTATTAGTGAAGATTCAACTAGACGGCGACTGTTTGAGTTGGAAGTAGGGAAGACAGTTTTAGCAGAAGACCAGTCAATAGGATGGCTATGATCTCTGACGTGACAGAAAAGAGCATTGTTAGTGTCGGCAAGCCTAACACTATTTTTGTGCTCCCTAAGTCTGTCAGAAAGAGATCGACCAGTTTCTCTGAAGTATTGAAGAGGACAGGAGGAGCAAGAAATAGAGTAGACACCAGGAACATCTGTAGAGGGAGGAGAGGTATGAACGAGATTAGTGCGAAGAGTGTTAGTCTGGCAGAAGGTAAGCTTGATGTCTAAGGGACGGAGAGAATTGTTGAGATTAGAAAGACCGGAAATGTAGGGAAGGCAGAGGATAGAAGAGTTCTCATGAGTAGAGAGTTTAGGAGAGAAGAAATTGCATTTAGCACATGAGAGGGCAGAGTCTATGAAATGGGAAGGGTAGCCAAGACGGGAGAACGAATTATGAAGAGTGGAAATTTCTGCTGGAAGGAACTGAGGATCACAGATGCGGAGGGCACGGCGAAAGAGGGAGATAAGAACACTTTTCTTGACAGGGGAAGCATGATAGGAAAAGTAGTGAATGTACATGCCACTGTGCATAAGTTTACGGTAAACGGAAAAGGAAAAACCTATATCTGAGTGGTGGACATGGACATCAAGGAAAGGAAGCAAGGAATTAGATTCTCATTCAGCTTTAAACTTAATGGAAAGGGCAAGATTATTAAGAGCTTCAAGAAAAGGTTGGAAGAGACTGGAGTCATGAGGCCACAGAGCAAAGATGTCATCCACATAGCGGAGCCAGAGTGAAGGTTGCACATTGAGGGTAGGAAGAAGAACAGTCTCGAAGTATTCCATGTAAATATTAGCAAGGACAGGAGAGAGAGGAGAGCCCATAGCAACACCGAAGGCTTGAGAATAATATTTCCCTTGGAAGGAAAAGGAGTTAGAGTCCACACAGAGGCGGATCAGATCAAGAAAGACATCAGTGGGGGATAGGGAGATGAAGAAACCCTTCATGGGCCTTCTCTCTAAGGAAATCAAGGACATCATCAAGAGGGACATTGGTGAAGAGGGACTCAACGTCAAGACTAAGCATCTTACAGGTTGGGAGAGAGCGAACCCGTTCAATGAAGTCTTGAGAGTGACGGAGGTGGGCAGGAGAAAAAGTACCAAGAAAGGGAGTGAGGAGTGAGGGTTTTGGCCAGCCAAGAAGCAAGAGAATAAGAGACAGAACCTCTAGAGGATATGATAGGACAAAGAGGAATATCAGGTTTAGGAGTTTTGGGAAGGCCATAGAAATAGGGAAGAGAGGGACAGATGACACGAAACCGTTGAACAAGGTCAAAGTCAGGAGGACAGAGGTCGGAGAGAGTCCTTAGTTTTTTGTTGAAAGTTCTCTTGATGCGATCAAGAGGGTTGGAAACGAGAGGAGTGTAGGTGCGCGAGTCAGAGAGCAAGACATCAGCTTTACGGAGGTAATCCTCGCGATCAAGGATAACTACCGAATTACCTTTGTCAGAAGATAGTATGACAATGTTAGTGTTGGATTTAAGAGAAGAAAGGGCAAGTTGGTAACGGCGTGGAAGGTGGTGATTCTTAGAAAACAGACTAACAAGAGCAGGAAGGAGAGCACCACGAAAAGTGGACAAGTCAGGAAGATTACGGAAGCGAGACTGACGAAAGGAATCAAAAGAGCTAATCAGGGAAACACCAGCGCGAGGAGTAGGCGAAGTGGCAAAGGAAAGGACAAAACCAAGAGGTTCAAGCTCATACTGAGAGAGTGAGACAGAAGACAGATTAGTAACACAGTCAGTGAGGGAGAATTTAGACCAAGGGCTAGCTGAGATGAGACGTTGAAGTTTATTCTGTAGTTTGGAAGAATTAATTTGTGCATTCAGGCGAGCAGTGTCAAAGGCAATGGTAGAGAGAAGGTTACAGAGATCCTGTGGTAGAGCCGCAAAGAGAGCACGTTGACGTTGACGGAAAGTAAAGAAGGCATCTTCAACCTGTGATTTAGTAGAAAGAATGAGCTGTTGAAGTAGGAGACGGGCATGATCAGGAAAGGGAGTGCCCAGTGGGTTGGTTTTCAGGAAGTGGGAGAAGGAAGGTGGCAGAACTTGTTCAGCAAGACAGTCACGTAGGAAGCGAAGCTGATTCTTACGACGCCGGGTAGCAATAAGAGCAGCCTCATAAGATCGAAAGAGGGGTTTAAAAGAGGGAAGAACATTAAAAAAGTTGGAGAGAATATGACGCTTAACTGCAGGGTCCATAAATAACAAAAAAGGCACACATGTATGAATGCACATGTATGAATACACATGTATGAATGGGGTTAGTTTGAAAGGTAGACAATAATATAATTAAGAGAGAATAAAGATGATGGATAAAGTGTACTGACCAGCTCACATCCTTCACATTGCATCTGGAAGTGTCGCTTAATGTAGGTCATCCCCAGGAACTGTTCCAGCACACACTGTAAACTGCTCTCACCGCCCTCATCCACCTGTAACAACAACAACCATTACTGCTCTCACCGCCCTCATCCACCTGTAACAACAACAACCATTACTGCTCTCACTGCCCTCATCCACCTGTAACAACAACCATTACTGATTTTTCTCTCACTGCCTCATCCAACTGTTACAACAACATTACTGAATTTCACTGCCCTCATTTTTCCACTGTAACAACAACAACCATTACTTGCTCTCATGCCCCTCATCCACTGTAACCTAAAAACCTTGTACTGCTCTCATGCCCTCATCCACCTGTACAACAACTACCATTTACTGCTCTCACCTGCCCTCATCCCCCTGTAAAATCAACAAACATTACTGCTATCTCTGCCTCATCCACCTGTAACAACAACAACCTTAATGCTCTCACTGCCCTCTTCACACTCTGTAACAACAACAACCACTACTTGCTCTCCCATTCTCATCCACCTGTAACAACAACAACACTACTGCTCTCACCATCCTCATACACACTTTAACAACAACCACCATTTCTGCTCTCACCAAACTCTTACAAACTGCACTATAACAACTATTACTGCTCTCACCACAATCATTCCACCTGTACAACACCCACTTCTGCTCTCTCCAACCTCATCCACACTGCAACAGTAATAACCATTACTGATCACACACCCTCGTCCAACCTGTAAACAACAACTACCATTATTGCTCTCACCTCCCTCTCCATTGTAACAACAACCATTACTGCTCTCACCCACCCTCTCCATCTGCAACACATCAACAAACAACCATTATTGCTTTCACCACCCTCGTCTGCCTTGCAACAAAAAAGCAAACCATTATTGCTTAACACCCTCATCCATCTGCAACATCATCAAACAAACAACACATTATTGCTTTCACCACCCTCATCACCTGCAACAGTTATTACCATGACTGCTCTCACCGCCCTCGTCCTCTGTAACAATAACAACCATTATTGCTCTCACCAACCCTCATCCACTTGTAACAACTCAACACATTATTGCTCTCAACCACCTTCATCCACCTGCAAACAACAACAGTTATGGGTAATGAGTCAAGGTAACTGGGTTCACCCTCAGACTGTAAACCTTTCCTAATAATCGAGGCTCAATAAAATTGGCTTATTAACTAAACAAACCAGGGATTATGTGGGTCTTGAACCCATGGCTTAGTGTGTCCTAAATCCCAGCAGTTGTAAGCACCATCGGGCGGCTGGCCAAGGTGGTGGATTCATCTGTAAAAAACTTACATCTGTGGTCACAGGGGTGGGGCCATGTTAAACCCTCTCTATGGTGAATATAAATATACTAGTTCAGTGAGTCTTAATGTAACCAGCTGGACCAGGCTTAACACACTGGCATAAACTTTTCCTGCATGGGTTCTTAACCCCATCAGTTCCCTGGTCTGTTGGCAAACCAGATTGTTTTACTGTTTTGTGACGTCACCTACACTTGGTAGCGAAACACTTTGCTATGGTTAGGTGAAAACTCTTCACTATGGTAATGAAAACTTCACCTATGGTTGTGAAAACACTACTATGGTAGTGAAACACTTCACTATGGTAGCCAGAACATCAATTGGTAGTGAAACACTTCACTATGGTAATTAATGAAACACTTTTCACTATGGTAATGAAAACACTCACTGGGTAATGGAAATACTTCACTTATGGTAATTGAAAACACTTCCATCTTTAGTAGTGAAACACGTCACTATAGTAGTGAAACATTCACTATGGTAGTGTTGAAATGGAAACCTTCACTATGGTAGTGACACACTTCACTATGGTAATGAAACACTTCACTATGGTAATGAAAGACTTCACTATGGTAATGAAACACTTCACTATGGTAGTGAAACACTTCACTATGGTAATGAAACACTTCACTATGGTAATGAAACACTTCACTTTTAGTATTGACCACACTTCACTATGGTAATGAAACACTTCACTATGGTAATGAAACACTTCACTATGGTAATGAAACACTTCACTATGGTAATGAAACACTTCACTATGGTAGTGACACACTTCACTATGGTAATGGAAACACTCACTATGGTAATGAAAGACCTTCACTATGGGTAATGAATCACTTACACCTATGGTAATGAAAACTTACTATGGTAATGAAACACTTAACTATGGTAGTGACACACTTCATATGGTAATAAAGACTTCTCTTGGTAATGAAAAATTCACTAGGTAATGAAACACTTACTATGGTAGTGAAACACTTCAATATGGTAATGAAACACTTACTACTATGGTAATGAAACACTTCTCTATGGTAATTGAAACACTTCACTTATGTTAGTGAAAACACTTCCACTATGTAATGAAACACTTCATATGGTAATGAAACACTTACTATGGTAGTGAAACACTTCACTATGGTAGTGAAAACATTCACTATGGTAATGAAACACTTTTCACTTTGGTAGTGAAACACTTCATATGGTCAGTGAAAACACTTCACTATGGGTAAAGGAAAACCACTTCACTATAGTAGTGAACACTTCCCTTTGGTAATGAACACACTTCACTATGGTATTCAAAACCACTTCACTATGTAGTGAAACACTTCACTATGGTAGTGAAACACTTACTATGGTAATGAAAACACTTCACTTTGGTAATGAAAAACACTTTCTATGGTAATGAAACACTTCACCCCCCCCCCCTCTATGGTAATGAAACACTTCATTATAGTAGTGAAAACACTTCACTATAGTACGTGATAAAACACTTCTCTAATAGTAGTGAAAAGTCAACTATGGTAGTGAAACACTTCACTATGGTAAGTGACAACACTTCAATATAGTAGTGAAACACTTCACTATGTAGTGAAAAACACTTCAACTATGGTAATGAAACACTTCACTATAGTAGTGAAACACTTCACTATGGTAGTGAAACAATTACACTCATGGTAGTGAAACACTTCACTTTGGTAATGAAAACACTTCACTTTGGTACTAAACACTTCACTATGGTATGAAACACTCCACTATGGTAAACTGAAACACTTCACTCATGGTAGTGAAACATTTCACTATGGTAATGAAACACTTAACTATAGTAAGTGAAACACTTCACTATAGTAGGTGAAAACACTTCACAACTATGGGGGAAATAGTGAAACACTTCACTATGGTAGTGAAAAACTTTCACTATGGTAGTGAAAACACTTTCAATATAGTAGTGGAAAACACTACATATGGTAATGGAAACACTTCACTATGGTAGTGAAACACTACACTATGGTAATGAAAACCACTTCAATATGGTTAGTGAAACACTTCACTTTGGTAATGAAACCACTTCACTATAGTAGTGAAACACTTCACTATTGGTAGTGATACACTACCACTATGGCTAATAATCACTTCATATGGTAGTGAAAACACTTCACTATGGTAGTGTAACACTTCACCTTGGTAATGAAACACTTCACTATGGTAATGAAACACTTCCACTTGGTAGTGAAAACACTTCACTATCGGTTGTGAAACATTCTCTATGGTAATGAAACACTTCACTATGGTAGTGAAAACTTCACTACGTAGTGACACATTTCAATATGGTAATGAAAACACTTCACTATGGTAATGTAAACAATGCACTATGGTAGTGAAACACTTCATATGGTAGTTGAAACACTTCACTATGGTTAATGAAACACTTCACTATGGTAATGCAACACTTCACTATGTTGTGAAAACACTTCACTATGGTAGTGAAACACTTCTCTATGGTTAATGAAACACTTCACTATGGTAGAGAAACATTCACTATAGTAGTGACAACATTTTCACTATGTAATGAAAACAACTTCACTATGGTAGTGAAACACTTCACTATAGTTGTGAAACACTACACTATGGTAATGAAACACTTACACTATGTAGTGAGTGAAACACTAACCTATGTAATGAAACACTTCACTATGGTAGTGAAACACTTCACTTTGGTAATGAAAACACTTCACTATAGTAGTGAAACACTTACACTTCTGGTAGTGAAACATACACTATGGTACAATGAAACAACTTCACTTGGTAGTGAAACACTTCACTATGGTAGTGAAAACACTGCACTATGTAATGAAATAACACTTCACTATGGTAATGAAACACTTCACTATGGTAGTGAAACACTTCACTATAGTAGTGACACATTTCACTATGGTAATGAAACACTTCACTATGGTAATGAAACACTTCACTATAGTAGTGACACACTTCACTATGGTAATGAGTATATATACACATAAAACATACACATACAACATATACAACATACACATACAACATAAACATACACATACAACAACATACACATACAACATACACATACAACATACACATACAACAAAATACACATACAAACATACACATACAACTTACACATTACAAAACAACATACACATACAACATACACATACAACAAAATACACCCATACAAACATACCACTTACACATACAACATCACATACAAAATACAACATACACATACATACACGTAACTACACATACACATACATAACATACACATACAATATATACATACAAACATACCCATACAATACACATCAATATTACATAACAACATACACATACAACATATACTACACATACACATTTTTTTTTTTACAACATACCCATACCAACAAATACAACATACACATACAACATATACATACAACAGCAACATATAAAACATATACATACAACATACCATACAACATATACATACAACATACACCATATACAACATACACATACAACATTACATACAACATACACATACAACAGCAACATACACATACACCAGCAACATATAACATACACAATAAACATTTATACATACAACATTACACATACAACATATTACATACAACATTACACATACAATATATACAAACAACATACCATAACATATTATACCATACAACATACACTACAACATATGCATACAAACAACATAAACATGCACAAACAACATATACCATACATACATACACATACAACAAACATATAAATAAAATACACATACAATATATAATATATACAACATACACATACAATATATACAAACAACATACACATACACCAGCCAACATTACAATCAATCGTAACATTAACCACTTACAACATAACAAAACATATACATACAACATAACAAAACATACAAACATACAACTTACAACATACACATACAAACAACATATAAATACACATAAACATACAAATATAATACTCATAACATACAAATATACTAACATACACATACAAGCAATATACACATACACAGGCAACATATAACATACACATACACCATATTACATTACAACATACACATGCAATACATACTACAACATACACATGAATATATACAACTACACATACACAAGCAACATACAACATACACTTACAACATTCACATATAAAAAACATATAACTACAACATACACATACAACATCTTCACAACATACACATACAACATATAAATACAACATACACATACAACATTACACTTACAAACATACACATACAACTTATACATACAACATATACATAAACAACACATTACAACATTACTTTTACAACATACACATTACAACATATACATACAACATACACATACACAACATACACTTACAAATACACATACAACATTATACATACAACTTTACATACAACATACACATACATTATATAAATACAACTATACATACAACAACACATACAATATATACATACAAACATATACATACAACAGCAACATACACATACACAGCAAAATATAAACAACTACACATCAACAACATACACATACAACATAACATACATATACAATACACATACTAATAATATACATACAACATACACATACAAACATACAATACAACATACCATACAAAATACATATACAACAACATACACATACAACAGCAAACATATTACAACTACACATTTAAACAGCAACATTACAACAAATTACACTACCATATACAACATACACATACAATATATACAACAGGCAACAATAAACAAACATACACATACATCAGCAACATACAACATACACATACATATACAACATACACATACAATATATACATACAACATAAAAATACAACATACAATACAAACATAACATATAACAAACAACATTACACATACAACAGCAACATACAACAACACACATATACATCAGCAACAACAAACAACATAAATAACAACAGCTAACATACAACATACACATCAACAGCAACATACAACATACACATAAAACAAGCAACAAACAACATACACATACAAACATACACATACATATACAACATACACATAAAATATTACATACAAATACACATCACAACATACACCATACAAATTACTATACAACAACATACACTTACAACAGCAACATACAAACATACATATACAACAGAAACATACAACAACTACAATACAACAGTAATAAACATACAAATACACATAAACAGCAACATTTACAAAACATAACAACATACAGCTACATACACATACACATACAACATATACATACAACATACAAATACTACATATACTACAATAACATACACATACAACATATATTACAACATACACATACAATAAATACATACAAATACTACATACTAACACATACACAGCCAACATCATAAAAACAGCATACACTTACAAATACAACATACAACTACTGAAACATACACATACAACAGTACTGAACAACAACAAATACAAACTATTCAACAAAACAACATACACATACACATACTGAACAACCATACACATACTACTTATTCAAAAACAACATACACATACAACATACACATTACAACTAAACATATTCATACATACAACATGTAATCTTATTTCTTTTTTAACAAGATGGGAAAGAAGGTAAAACTGTATGGGAAACAAGTGAGCAGATATCAAAGTACATTAAGAATGTGAAAATAAGCTTAAATTGTATTGTTCAAGACGAGCCTTCTTAATTATTATATTCAGAGAGAAGGACGAAACTAAGATGGAGGAACTTAGGTTTGATCCAAGGAAGGGAATGTTAGTTTCAATTCTGTAGATCAGTAGACTAATTTGTAAACATGAAGGCTCCCTCTCCCTTCTTTTCTTATTACAATCTTACTGACAATACAATCTAAATTATTAATTACATGCTTATTAGATTAGTTTAGTCACTTTAAGTGTGTCATGTTGATACACTTTTAGTAAGAGCCAGGCGACTGTGTAATGAATCAATGTTGTTTACACTTGTAATAAGAGCCAGGGGACTGTGTTATGATCAATGTTTGATACATTGTAATAAGAGCCTGGGACGGTGTAATGATTCAATGTTGATACATTGTAATAAGAGCCAGGGACTGTGTAATGATCAATGTTGATACACTTGTAATAAGAGCCAGGGACTGTGTAATGATCAATGTTGATACACTTGTAATAAGAGCCAGGGACTGTGTAATGATCAATGTTGTTTACTCTTGTAATAAGAGCAGGGACTGTGTAATGGATCAATGTTGAATACACTTGTAATAAGAGCAGGGGTCTGTGTATTGCATCAATGTTTGATACACTTGTAATAACAAAAAGAGCCAGGGGAATGTTAATCGGTCAATGTTGTTACACTTGTAGTAAGGCCAGGGACTGTGTAATGATCAATGTTGATACACTTGTAGTAAGATCCTGGGACTGTGTAATGATCAATTTGATACAACTTGTAATAAGAGCCAGGGGACTGTGTAATGATCAATGTTGATACACTTGTAGTAAGAGCCAGGGAATGTGAATGATCAATGTTGATACACTTGTAATAAGAGCCAGGGGCTGTGTAATGATCAATGCTTGATACACTTGTAATAAGAGCCTGGGAGTGTAAGGTCAATGTGGTACACTTGTAGTAGAGCCAAAGGGACTGTGTAATGATCAATGTGATACACTTGTAGTAAGATCAGGGACTGTGTAATGTTCAATGTTGATACACTTGTATAAGAGCAGGGACGTTAATGATCAATGTGATACACTTGTAGTAAGAGCAGGGAATGTGTAATGATCAATGTTGTTACACCATGTAAGAAGTGAGACAGGGACTGTGTAATGATCAATGTTGATACCTACTTGTAGTAAGAAGCCAGGGTCTGTGTAATGATCAATGTTGATACATGGTAGTAAGAGCCAGGACTGTGTAATGATCAATGTTGATAAATTGTACTAAGAGTCAAGGGACTGTTGTTATGATTCAATGTTGATAACTTGTGTTTGAGCCAGGGGTCTGTGTAATGATCAACATGTTGATAAAATTGTAATTAGAGCCTGGGAATGGTGTATTGATCCAATGTTGATACAATTGTAATTAAGAGCCAGGGATATTGGTTTGATCAATGTTGATACCTTGTAGTAAGTTCAAGGGAATGGGTATGATCAATGTTGATACACTTTGTTATAAGAGCCAGGGACTGTGTTATGATCAATGTTGATACAATTTGTAGTAAGAGCCAGGGACTGTTGTAATGATCAATGTCTATACACTTGTATAAGAACAGGGACTGTGTAATGATCAATTGGTTTGTACATTGTAGTAAGAGCCAGGGACCTGTGTAATGATCAATGTTGAATTACACTTGTGTAAGAGCCAGGGACTGTGTAATGATCATGTTGATACACTTGTATTATGAAGCAGGGACTGTGTAATGATCAATGGTTGATAAAATTGTAGTATGAGCCAGAGACTGTGTAAATGGTCAATGGTGATACACTTGTAGTAAGAGCCAGGGACTGTGTAATGATCGATGTTGATACATCGTTAATATAGAGCCAGGGGACTGTGTTTGATCAATCGTTGTTACACTTGTAATAAGAGCCAGGGACTGTGTAATGATCTATGTTGATACAACTTTGTTGTAAGAGCCAGGGACTGTGTAGGGTCAATGTTGATCCATTGTAGTAAGAGCCAAGGGACTGTGTAATGATCACATGTTGATACACTTGTAATAAGAGACAGGGGACTGTGTAATGTTCAATGTTTGATTACAACTTGTAATAAGAGCCAGGGGACTGTGTAATGATCAATGTTGTGATACACTTGTAATATAAGAGCCAGCGGCGGACTGTGTAATGGTCAATGTTGATACATGTAGTGTATCGTCATGTGGGGACAGCAGAAGGATAAGACTGCAACACCTATAGGGGCCCTTAACAACAACAACAGTTTGGTTGGGTCATGGGCACCAAACACATGGTGGTGATTTCTCTCCACTTTATCCATTTATCAGGCGCAAGCGATGCTGATTACTGGTGAGTTTTAAATATGTGGGCCTGTAGTTATAACTTTTATACTTGAATATGCAAGACATACACCCATCACTGTAGAAGATATTATAGATGTTCTTAGTCATTAATATTTTGTTGTTGCAGACAGTACTATGAAGACTTCTATGTTCAATATATAGCTCTAAGAGATTAAGGCCTGTGTGTCTATCACAAAATTTATTGAACATAGAATCATGGGCACCTGGTGTGATCCTGCGCTAGACTACATCACAAAATGGCGCGTTTTACTGAAACCTGAGAGGCATAGACTGTGACCCAGCTATCAACGGCTGCTCAGGAATGGCAGCACTGGGTCTTAATGACACTTTCGAAAAACTTCTTGGGAGCCCTTCCTAAAGAAGATCTAGATAAACTAAGTCTGCTCATCAAATTTTGTGTCAACCTAAGATATATGCAGGCTACTTTCTGTGTGTAATACCTACGAAAGATGTATCAAAACCCTCAAGTCTCAGGTATATTAAACCTACAAATGAAATCTTTGCAACGGCTATAGCCTTGCAACTCGCCGCCAGCAGATTGATGACGTCCTTAGAGGATATACTTTCAAGCACTGAATATTTTTAGGTAAGGACTGTCGCTTCCAAGCAGTGACAGCTGCTCATATTGTGAGAGTCCATCAGGGGATGCTTTTTATTCAGTGGCCTGCAATCACCAATATAAGGCAGCGATTTTATTGGAGAATTAAAAAATCTCGACTTCTTTGCCGCTGCCTTTCGACCAGGGCAAGAGCTCTAGATTCAGCCCAGAGAATTCTGAAGTATACAGTACCACTCAGCCTTATGAGTGGTAAGTGCTGCAATTCCTGACAAGGGACTCTTGCATGAAGTTACTGTGGAAACTGCCTCAGTGACAGCAGCAGCAGAGTACGGATGTGTTTCTTTTGTGTACTTTTTCAAAGACATCCACGTCCAAGTGTCCTGCTCGTGAAGCAATGCTGCATAAATGCCACAAGAAAGGTCACTTTGCTAAGTAAGTATGTCGTGCTAATGCATCAACATGAGCTTGTGCTCCACACATTTCCAATCTGTGATCATGCGACTCTAGCAACAGAGATCTTCTGCGGCTACTCCAAAATTAACTGTCCAAAGGCAGTTGGAAAGTATTCAATCCAAAGGAAAGAAGTAGATGGGTCTATGATAGTGGCAGCTCCGGAGAGTTTCTTCATCCTGACTTAGTTTAATTAAACGGCTTCTGGACTCTACATCACTTCATCAGGTACCGTTCCATTGGCATCAACAGCTCTCTCTATTCAGACTTAGGGTTTTGTAAGGTAATTCTCAGAGTTAATGGAAAGCGATTTTCAGATGTACATTTAGGGGCTATTCTGCCACACTGTGCTCTGATGTTATCCTTGGTCAGGACTTCAGAAGCTGCATGGTAGTGTCACCTTAACATTTGGAGGTTGTGAACTGCATCCTCTTGTTGTCTGTGGACTTAGCACTTTAGGGTAGACCCACCAAAGCTGTTTGCAAACTTAACGTGGTTGCCATCCTATATCAGACTAGTCACGCCACTATTCTTTTATGAGGATCGGATGTTCATTGAGGAAAGAAACTCAGAGGGTGCTGAAGGTGGTATTATAGAACGAGTGTAGAGTGTTTACCCATTGGCAGTGCACAGGTTGTTGATGTATTAAAGATGGTTAGAGAAACGGAGACGGCTATCGATATCTCTACTCTGAGACAATCACAAATTTACACTTATTGATGGGTACCCTCTACCTCGAATTTGACGATACAGTGAACAAAATTGCTCAGTACTACGTGTTTAGCACATTTGATTGCAGAGTGACTATCATCAAGTCCCTATAGGAATGAAGATAAACCATACACAGCCGTTTCAGGCTAGTGATTGGCCTGTATCGAGTTTACCAGAGTCCATTTTGGAGTCACCAATGGGGTAGCCTGCTTCAAGAATTATGGATTCACGCATTAGGAAGAGCAACTTCATGGGAACCTACGCGTATTAGATAATGTTACATTTGTGGAGGTAACCAGGAGGAACATGATGCAACCTTGATAAGTTTTTGGAAGCCGCACAAGAAGAACAAAATATCAGTTTACAATGAGAGAAAAGTGCACTCTTTTTTCAACTAATAAGGCTTAGCATCCTTTGTTATGTAGTGGAAGGAGGTTCAATATTCCCGACCCTGTAACGTCTACGGACCTCTAGGGAACTCCAAATGCCTCAAGACAAAAAAGTCACTACGAAGACTCTTGGTCTCTTTGCTTATTACTCACAATGGGCTCTACAACCTATTCAAGTAAAAGTCCGGCCCATTGAGTGCTACCACATTTTCCTGTGACCAAGGAAGCAGAAGCCGTTTCCATAATCTCAAAAGGACATGAAAAACTCTGTAGTCAAAGCCATTGATGAGTCCCTACCTTCGAAGTGGAAACGGATGTAATCTGACATTGCCATTGCTGCAGGTCTTATCTCAGGCAGGACGACCGTAGCCTTCTTTTCGAGAACTTTTCATGGATCATGAGAAATGTTTGCTGCTGTTTTAGAAAAGGAAAGCACAGGCCTCATTGAAGCAGTTCGCACTGGGGGGAGGCAATTATTTAACTGGTAGGGCATTTCACCATAAGTAGACTGACCAACGGTCCGTGATGTATATGTTCGTCAAGAGGCACAAAAGTAACGATAAAGAATGAACGATATTTACGCTGCGAGGATGGAACTATCGTGTTATGGACTTTGTTATTCTGTACCGAAACGGGTCAAGAGACATCTCACCAGATTGCATTCTCTAGGTCCCCACTGTGGAAGCAGCATGTCTTGATTTGCAATCACTCTCAAGCTTCCACAAAGGCTTTGGTCACCAGGAGTTACAGCCTGTACCATTTTGTCAAATCAAAGAACATGCCCTACTCAGTGGAAGATGTGCGACAAGTGATCAGGAGCATGCAGAGTATGTGCCAGAGTGCAAGCCAATCTTTCATTCAGACAGAGAGGACTCAATCTCATAAAATCACCCACCCAAGGTATTGATTTGCTAACCCCCCTCTCCCACCCCCCCTACTCATCCCCCCCCTCCCCCCCCGTCCCCTCCCCCCACCACCCCCCCCACCACTCTTTCGAAAGATTGAATATAGATTTCAAAGGACCTCTACCAAAGCACAAATCAGAATAGGTATTTCCCTTAACATAGTGAATGAATATTCAAGGTTTCCCTTTGTATTCCCCTCGTGCAAATATGGCTGCTCAACTGTTATTAGTTTCTTTCACAGTTGTTCTCTTTTTTGGTAATGCCAGCTTATATCCATTCGAACAGGGGATCCTCATTCATGTGTAACGAACTTCAGGAGTTTTTGGCTAGCAAAAGGTTATTGCCTGCCAGCAGTACAACAAGCTACAAAACTCAAGGCATTGGTCATGTGGCAGAGGTTCAATGGTACTATATGAAAAGGCAGTTACTAATGACATTAAAGTCGCGCAATCTACTGTTTCAACATGGGCTAACTGTCCTAACCTGATGCTCTCTCACTCTATTAGATCCTGCTGTGCACTGATACTAATGACCCCTCATGTCTCGAAAGGCTCCCTCATATATTTCAGTCGTTCCTCTAACGGAGCCTCCGTGCCCAACCTGGTTAGTCATCCTGGACCGTTATCCTGAAGAGTACCGTAGGATGGTACAAGGACGGATCCTTTAGTGGAAAAAGAGGTGAGTCCTGCAAGCTTAATCCCATTACGCCCACATTCGCTACCAAAATGGTGAGTGAATAAAGTATCTACAAGAAATTTAGCCCCAAGTTGAAAATCCCTATTAGTGTGGGAATTCTCAAGATACAACCAATAGATGTGAAAGATGCTTCGTTTCTCCTGAAAGCCCCTTGAGACTACCCTATGGAAAATAGAGGGATTCTGCTCCAGCAGTTAATCAAACCCCGCTGGAAAATATCGAACCTGGTGAAGAGGCTCAAGGGCTACGAAGGTCGGGATGTGTACGTCGCCCACCTAACAGTTTGGGAGATTACTGTCTCTGATATTTTAGAAGGGGGAGATTGTAGTGATACTGGTCCTGTGGGGAGCAGCAGCAGGATAATACTGCACCACCTCTAGGGGCCCTTAACAACAACAACAGTTTGCTGTGTGTCATGGGCACCAACACATGGTGTGTGATTCTCTCCTACTTTATCCATTTATCAGCGATGCAGATTACATGGTGAGTTTAAATATGTGGCCTGTAGTTATAACTTTTCTCTTGACATATGCAAGACATCACCATCCCTGTAGAAGCTATTATTAGATGTACTAGTCATTATATTTTGTTGTTGCAGAAGTACTATGAAGATTCTATGTTCAATAAAGCCTAGAGATAAGGCCTGTGTTTCTATCACAACAATACACTTGTAGTAAGAGCCAGGGACTGTGTAATGATCAATGTTGATACACTTGTAGTAAGATCCAGGGACTGTGTAATGATCAATGTTGATACACTTGTAATAAGAGCCAGGGACTGTGTAATGATCAATGTTGATACACTTGTAGTAAGAGCCAGGGACTGTGTAATGATCAATGTTGATACACTTGTAATAAGAGCCAGGGACTGTGTAATGATCAATGTTGATACACTTGTAGTAAGAGCCAGGGACTGTGTAATGATCAATGTTGATACACTTGTAATAAGAGCCAGGGACTGTGTAATGATCAATGTTGATACACTTGTAGTAAGAGCCAGGGACTGTGTAATGATCAATGTTGATACACTTGTAGTAAGAGCCAGGGACTGTGTAATGATCAATGTTGATACACTTGTAATAAGAGCCAGGGACTGTGTAATGATCAATGTTGATACACTTGTAGTAAGAGCCAGGGACTGTGTAATGGTCAATGTTGATACACTTGTAGTAAGAGCCAGGGACTGTGTAATGATCAATGTTGATACACTTGTAATAAGAGCCAGGGACTGTGAATGATCATGTTGATACACTTGTAGTAAGAGCCAGGGACTGTGTAATGGTCAATGTTGATACACTTGTAGTAAGAGCCAGGGACTGTGTAATGATCATGTTGATACACTTGTAATAAGAGCCAGGGACTGTGTAATGATCAATGTTGATACACTTGTAATAAGAGCCAGGGACTGTGTAATGATCAATGTTGATACACTTGTAATAAGAGCCAGGGACTGTGTAATGGTCAATGTTGATACACTTGTAGTAAGAGCCAGGGACTGTGTAATGATCAATGTTGATACACTTGTAGTAAGATCCAGGGACTGTGTAATGATCAATGTTGATACACTTGTAATAAGAGCCAGGGACTGTGTAATGATCAATGTTGATACACTTGTAGTAAGAGCCAGGGACTGTGTAATGATCAATGTTGATACACTTGTAATAAGAGCCAGGGACTGTGTAATGATCAATGTTGATACACTTGTAGTAAGAGCCAGGGACTTTGTAATGATCAATGTTGATACACTTGTAGTAAGAGCCAGGGACTGTGTAATGATCAATGTTGATACACTTGTAATAAGAGCCAGGGACTGTGTAATGATCAATGTTGATACACTTGTAGTAAGAGCCAGGGACTGTGTAATGGTCAATGTTGATACACTTGTAGTAAGAGCCAGGGACTGTGTAATGATCAATGTTGATACACTTGTAATAAGAGCCAGGGACTGTGTAATGATCAATGTTGATACACTTGTAGTAAGAGCCAGGGACTGTGTAATGGTCAATGTTGATACACTTGTAGTAAGAGCCAGGGACTGTGTAATGATCAATGTTGATACACTTGTAATAAGAGCCAGGGACTGTGTAATGATCAATGTTGATACACTTGTAGTAAGAGCCAGGGACTGTGTAATGGTCAATGTTGATACACTTGTAATAAGAGCCAGGGACTGTGTAATGATCAATGTTGATTACACTTGTAATAAGAGCCAGGGACTGTGTAATGATCAATGTTGATACACTTGTAGTAAGAGCCAGGGACTGTGTAATGGTCAATGTTGATACACTTGTAGTAAGAGCCAGGGACTGTGTAATGATCAATGTTGATACACTTGTAATAAGAGCCAGGGACTGTGTAATGATCAATGTTGATACACTTGTAGTAAAAGCCAGGGACTGTGTAATGGTCAATGTTGATACACTTGTAATAAGAGCCAGGGACTGTGTAATGATCAATGTTGATACACTTGTAATAAGAGCCAGGGACTGTGTAATGATCAATGTTGATACACTTGTAGTAAGAGCCAGGGACTGTGTAATGGTCAATGTTGATACACTTGTAATAAGTGCTAGGGACTGTGTAATGATCAATGTTGATACACTTGTAATAAGAGCCAGGGACTGTGTAATGATCAATGTTGATACACTTGTAATAAGAGCTAGGGACTGTGTAATGATCAATGTTGATACACTTGTAATAAGAGCCAGGGACTGTGTAATGATCAATGTTGATACACTTGTAATAAGAGCCAGGGACTGTGTAATGATCAATGTTGATACACTTGTAGTAAGAGCCAGGGACTGAGTAATGGTCAATGTTGATACACTTGTAATAAGAGCCAGGGACTGTGTAATGATCAATGTTGATACACTTGTAGTAAGAGCCAGGGACTGTGTAATGGTCAATGTTGATACACTTGTAGTAAGAGCCAGGGACTGTGTAATGATCAATGTTGATACACTTGTAATAAGAGCCAGGGACTGTGTAATGATCAATGCTGATACACTTGTAGTAAGATCCAGGGACTGTGTAATGATCAATGTTGATACACTTGTAGTAAGAGCCAGGGACTGTGTAATGATCAATGTTGATACACTTGTAATAAGAGCCAGGGACTGTGTAATGATCAATGTTGATACACTTGTAGTAAGATCCAGGGACTGTGTAATGATCAATGTTGATACACTTGTAGTAAGAGCCAGGGACTGTGTAATGATCAATGTTGATACACTTGTAGTAAGAGCTAGGGACTGTGTGATGGTCAATGTTGATACACTTGTAGTAAGAGCTAGGGACTGTGTGATGGTCAATGTTGATACACTTGTAGTAAGAGCTAGGGACTGTGTGATGGTCAATGTTGATACACTTGTAGTAAGAGCCAGGGACTGTGTGATGGTCAATGTTGATACACCTGTAGTAAGAGCTAGGGACTGTGTGATGGTCAATGTTGATACACTTGTAGTAAGAGCCAGGGACTGTGTGATGGCCAATGTTGATACACATGTAGTAAGAGTCAGGGACTGTGTAATGATTAATGTTGATACACTCTTAGTAAGAGCCAGGGACTGTGTGATAGTCAATGTTTCCCCTGAGTCACATCCTCACAGGTGTCAGAAAAAACAATCAAGAGAAAAGCAAATCTTTACCTGGCTGTATATCAACACTGACCATCACACAGTCCCTGGCTCTAAGTAGAGTTTATCAAGTCAATAAAGCTCTACTTTGAACAAAACAAACTAAAGACTTGCTGTACACAAAGTGAATGTTAGCATATTTCAAAGAAATATGTTAAGTAAAAGGAAATAAGTGCAACTAATGTGACATGAAATTGTGGTAACGTTTTGCTCTCCAGGAGCTTTGTCAAGCCATTACAAAAAATACATGGACACAGAGGGTATAAGTAGGCTTAGAGTGCAGTGTAAGGCAAATATAATTGTTGTAGAAGTAGTAGTAGTAGTTGTAACACTAGTGGTAGTAGTAGTAGTAGTGCCAATACATTTGGTTATTAGAGCTTAATGCTTGGGTAGCATTAAAATGGGTTGGGCAAATATTTTGGTTTGTGGGTTGGATTTGAGGCAGCCTATTGCAGTGTTCCTCCTCTCTTATGTTCTTATGTAGTACCAGCAGCAGCAACTGTGTGATGGCAGGGTTTATTGTTTTGAGGAGAATTCCTGCTAAGACTTCAGAGACGATGAAGCTGCCTTTATTTTGCTTATGTTAGAAATAGCGATTAACCCATAAATGGTCCAAGCAGATCTACGTTCACATGCGTAGTGCTCCAAAAGTAGATTTACGTTTTTTTACATATTTAAAAAAAAAAGTAGATCAAAGTTTTTTTACACGTTTTCAAATTAAAAAAAAAAAAATCTACTTTTTTTACATACTCTCAAATGTTGAAAAAACGTATATATACGTTTGGACCGTTTACGGGTTAATGATGATTCAAGGCATCTACGTCTACTAAAATTAGGTTCTTTAATCGCTAGATGGGTGATGTTGAATTTCATGAGGTGATTGGAGCAATTTTGGTGTTATACGCAGGCATTGTTCAAGTTATTGTTGCTACACGCATTATTGTGTTCACTGAGATGTGTTTCAAGGTTCCTTGCTGTTTCACTACATATATTGTGTCACAGCATCCACAGTGTTATAGTGTACACTCCTGCACTGACTGCTTCATGGTGCTTCAATTTTGCCTAGTTAGATCCCATATGGCAGTGCTGGATGAAATGGTGGTGATGGTGACACTACAACAGACATACAGTGATGGTGACACAACACTAAACATACATCGATGGTGACACAACAGTAGACATACAGCGATGGTGAGAATATAACACTAGACATACAGTGATAGTGGCACTATACACCAGACATACTGTGATGGTGACACTAACACTAGACCTACAGTGATGGTGACACTATAACACCAGACATACTGTGATAGTGACACTATACACCAGACATACTGTGATGGTGACACTAACACTAGACCTACAGTGATGGAGATGCTATAACACTAGACATGCAGTGATGGTGACACTGTAACACCAGACATACTGTGACAGTGACACTATACACCAGACATACTGTGATGGTGACACTAACACTAGACCTACAGTGATGGTCACACTATAACACTAGACATGCAGTGATGGTGACACTACAAAAGACATACAGTGATGGTGACACAACACTAAACATACATCGATGATGACACAACAGTAGACATACAGCGATGGTGAGAATATAACACTAGACATACAGTGATAGTGACACTATACACCAGACATACTGTGATAGTGACACTATACACCATACTGTGATGGTGACACTATAACACTAGACATGCAGTGATGGTGACACTATAACACTAGACATGCAGTGATGGTGACACTAACACCAGACATACTGTGATAGTGACACTAACACTAGACATACAGTGATGGTGACACTATAACACTAGACATACAGTGATGATGACACTAACACTAGACATAGTGATATTGACACTATAACACCAGACATACAGTGATGGTGACACTACACTAGACATACAGTGATGGTGATGCTAACACTAGACATAGTGATGGTGACACTATAACACTAGACATACAGTGATGGTGACATAACACTAGATATACAGTGATGGAGACACTATAACACAAGATATACAGTGATAGTGACACTATAACACTAGACAGTGATGGTGACACTATAACACTAGACATAGTTATGGTGACACTATAACACTAGACATACAGTGATGGTGACACTAACACTAGACACTCTTCAGGTCACTTGTTCTATCTATGCTGGAATATTGCTGCACACTAACAGCACCTTTCAAGGCAGGTGAAATTGCCGACCTAGAAAATGTACAGAGAACTTTCACGGCGCACATAACAGAGATAAAACACCTCAATTACTGGGAACGCTTGAGGTTCCTAAACCTGTATTCCCTGGAACGCAGGAGGGAGAGATACATGATTATATACACCTGGTAAATCCTAGAGGGACTAGTACCGAACTTGCACATGAAAATCACTCACTACGAAAGCAAAACACTTGGCAGACGATGCACCATCCCCCCAATGAAAAGCAGGGGTGTCACTAGCACGTTAAGAGACCATACAATAAGTGTCAGGGGCCCGAGACTGTTCAACTGCCTCCCAGCACACATAAGGGGGATTACCAACAGACCCCTGGCAGTCTTCAAGCTGGCACTGGACAAGCACCTAAAGTCAGTTCCTGATCAGCCGGGCTGTGGCTCGTACGTTGGTTTGCGTGCAGCCAGCAGCAACAGCCTGGTTGATCAGGCTCTGATCCACCAGGAGGCCTGGTCACAAATCGGGCCGCGGGGGTGTTGACCCCTGGAACTCTCTCCAGGTCTGCAGGTAAACAGTGATGGTGACGCTATAACACTAGACATACAGTGATGGTGACACTATAACACTAGACATACAGTGATGGTGACACTAACACTATAGTGATAGTGACACTATAACACTATACATACTGTGATAGTGACACTATAACACTAGACATACAGTGATGGTGAAACTATAACACTAGACATACTGTGATAGTGACACTAACACTAGACATACTGTGATAGTGACACTATAACACTAGACATAGTGATGGTGACACTATAACACTAGACATACAGTGATGGTGATACTATAATACTAGACATAGTGATGGTGACACTATAACACTAGACATAGTGATGGTGACACTATAACACTAGACATACAGTGATGGTGATACTATAATACTAGACATAGTGATGGTGACACTATAACACTAGACATAGTGATGGTGACACTAACACTAGACATACAGTGATGGTGACACTATAACACTAGACATACAGTGATGGTGACACTATAACACTAAACCTAGAGTGATGTTAACACTAGACAAGATAGAACAAGTGACCTGAAGAGTGTCATCATGGGCTTGGCATCCCTAGTTTTGAAGGTTCTCATTATCCATCCTGTCATTTTTCTAGCAGATGCGATTGATACAATGTTATGGTCCTTGAAGGTGAGATCCTCCGACATGATCACTCCCAGGTCTTTGACGTTTGTGTTTCGCTATATTTTGTGGCCAGAATTTGTTTTGTACTCTGATGAAGATTTAATTTCCTCATGTTTACCATATCTGAGTATAACTGAAATTTCTCATCGTTGAACTTCATTTTATTTTCTGCAGCTCACTGAAAGATTTGGTTGATGTCCGCCTGGAGCCTTGCAGTGTCTGCAATGGAAGACACTGTCATGCAGATTTGGGTGTCATCTGCAAAGGAAGACACTGTGCTGTGGCTGACATCCTTGTCTATGTCGGATATGAGGATGAGGAACAAGATGGGAGCGAGTACTGTGCCTTGTGGAACAGAGCTTTTCACCGTAGCTGCCTCGGACTTTACTCTGTTGACGACTACTCTCTATGTTCTGTTAGTGAGGAAATTACAGATCCATCGACCGACTTTTCCTGTTATTCCTTTAGCACGCATTTTGTGCGCTATTACGCCATGGTCACACTTGTCGAAGGCTTTTGCAAAGTCTGTATATATTACATCTGCATTCTTTTTGTTTTCTAGTGCATCTAGGACCTTGTTGTAGTGATCCAATAGTTGAGACAGACAGGAGCGACCTGTTCTAAACCCATGTTGCCCTGGGTTGTGTAAATGATGGGTTTCTAGATGGGTGGTGATCTTGCTTCTTAGGACCCTTTCAAAGATTTTTATGATATGGGATGTTAGTGCTATCGGTCTGTAGTTCTTTGCTGTTGCTTTACTGCCCCCTTTGTGGAATGGGGCTATGTCTGTTGTTTTTAGTAACAGTGGGACGACCCCCGTGTCCATGCTCCCTCTCCATAGGATGGAAAAGGCTCGTGATAGGGGCTTCTTGCAGTTCTTGATGAACACGGAGTTCCATGAGTCTGGCCCTGGGACAGAGTGCATGGGCATGTCATTTATCGCCTGTTCGAAGTCATTTGGCGTCAGGATAACATCAGATAGGCTTGTGTTAACCAAATTCTGTGGCTCTCTCATAAAAAGTTCATTTTGATCTTCGACTCTCAGTCTGGTTAGCGGCTTGCTAAAAACTGAGTCATATTGAGACTTGAGTAGCTCACTCATTTCCTTGCTGTCATCTGTGTAGGACCCATCTTGTTTAAGTAGGTGCCCAATACTGGACGTTGTTCTCGACTTTGATTTGGCATAGGAGAAGAAATACTTTGGGTTTCTTTCGATTTCATTTATGGCTTTTAGTTCTTCCCGCGATTCCTGACTCCTATAAGATTCCTTTAGCTTAAGTTCGATGCTTGCTATTTCTCTGACCAGTGACTCCATACGCATTTCAGATATATTGACCTCTTTTAGCCGCTCTGTTATTCTTTTCCATCGCCTGTAAAGGGAGCGCCTGTCTCTTTCTTATTTTACATCTACTCCTCCTTTTTCTTAGAGGAATAAGCCTTGTGCATACATCGAGTGCCACCATGTTAATCTGTTCTAGGCATAAGTTGGGGTCTGTGTTGCTTAGTATATCTTCCCAGCTTATATCGGTTAGGACTTGGTTTACTTGGTCCCACTTTATGTTTTTGTTATTGAAGTTGAATTTGGTGAATGCTCCCTCGTGACTAGTCTCATTATGTCGGTCTGGGGCTCCACGCATACATGTCTGAACCTCAATTATGTTGTGATCTGAGTATATTGTCTTTGATATGGTGACATTTATCAGATCATCATTGTTAGTGAAGATGAGGTCTAGTGTATTCTCCAGTCTAGTAGGCTCTATTATTTGCTGGTTTATATTGAATTTTGTGCAGAGATTTAAAAGCTCGTGTGAGTGTGAGTTTTCATCAGAGCTGCCTCCTGGTGTTATTACTGCAACAATATTATTTGCTATATTCCTCCATTTTAGGTGCCTTAAGTTGAAATCCCCCAGGAGCAAGATGTTGGGTGCAGAAGCTGGAAGATTTTCCAGACAGTGGTCAATTTTTAACAGCTGTTCCTGGAATTACTGGGATGTTGCATCCGGAGGCTTGTAGACTACCACAATGACTAGGTTTTGGTTCTCGACCTTTACTGCTAAAACTTCCACTACATCATTTGAGGCATTAAGCAGTTCTGTGCAAACAAGTGACTCTGCAATGTACAGGCCAACCCCCCCCCCCTTTTGCCTGTTCACTCTGTCACATCTGTATAGGTTGTAACCTGGGATCCATATTTCGTTGTCCAAGTGATCCTTTATGTGGGTCTCAGTGAAAGCCCAGAACATTGCCTTTGCCTCTGCAAGCAGTCCACGGATGAAAGGTATTTTGTTGTTTGTTGCTGGCTTTAGACCCTGTATATTTGCAAAGAAGAATGTCATCGGACTGGTGGTATTGTTGGTACTGGGGGGGGGATTTTTTTTCCGGCATTAGTATCTGTATCTTTTGGTTTGGAGTGGAGGCCATCGACTGTGGTTCCACTCCAGGAATGACTGGATTTGGTGTATGATTTCTGCCATTTCCTGCCAGTTTTTTTTCCTTCCTGGCACTAAAAAACCACTCCCTCTTGAGTGGCTGTGGCTACCCAGGTTTTCCCATGGTCTGGATGTTTTGTATCTTTTTGTCCCCTTTAGATGGTGTGCCTGGCAATTTAAATTATAGCACAGTCTTTCCTGTACTGAAGAGGGGCACATTTCAGGGTGAAAAAGCTTACAGGAAGGGAGTTTGCATTTTCCTGTTGTCATATGGGCATGGCATTTCCTAGGGTGGTCATAGTTGCACGTCCCGTCTGTTTTTCCAGATTTCCCATGTCTGCAGATACCAAGTGCATAGTATGTGCACAGGCTAGGTTTCCGTTTGCCTTGGGTTTCTGTGACTGTATTCCCTGTTGGTGCATGTTTCCCTGTCTTATTACTATCCTCCCTAGCACCAACAATGGAGCTCCCACCAGTTGTTTTTGGTAATATATCCTCACTATTGCTAGTGGAGTCCTCTTGTTTGCTATTTCCTGTGGTATTTCTAGTTTGCAATATTGGTTTTATCTTATCTTTGACTACACCTGTTTCTCCACTACAGCTCCTGTCCCCTATGAGGTCATTTATATGTATTCCTTCCTGCGTATAATTCCTGACTACCTGGACAAAATCTCCAGCTTCACCATTACTGTCTCCCAGGACAGCACCTGCAGCTTCACCATTACTGTCTCCCAGGACAGCACCTCCAGCTTCACCATTACTGTCTCCCAGGACAGCACTATCAGCCCCACATTTACTGACTACCAGGACATCACCTCCAGCCTTACAGTTTCTGACTACATGGCCTGTATCAAGGGCAGTATCATTCAGCCCAGACTTTTTATGTTCCCATCTGTTGTAGAAAGCTTCCAGGTTTTCTATGAAAGCAGCTTTGATGTTATCCTCTTTTAATACCCTTGTGATTTTAGTCCACAGATTTATCTCATTTGGGCATACCCAAAAACACTTCCCTGTTTTAATACTGCTTGTAGCTAGTTCTTGGATATCTACACAAGGGGCGTGACACCAATTTCCACAAAAATGACAATTTATCCATGTGGAAGCCCGTTTGTTTGATTGACTGCAGACTACAGAGAGCTTCATAATGATTTGAATGGTTGATTTACTGTAATTCTACTAGCAACCTCTTGAATACTCTATTAATAACCTCCTTAAATGAAGCTCTAGCTATTTGTATTTCTATTTCTAAATGTACTTGTATATTGGACAGCTTACCGTGTACGTTCCTGATTTATATTTATTGTTTGTGTTTGATAAGGGCGCCTACAACCCCATCCGTTTACAGTCTGCTTTATTGTCCAACGAATCCGTTTGAAACCAGTCAAGGGTTCAGACCAGTCGAGGGTTCAGATCAGTCAAGAGTTCGGACCAGTCGAGGGTTCGGAACCAGTCTGATCTGATCAGTGGGTCACTTATTTAAAACATACTGGTCGGTGATTTGGGCTAACACATGAAGGATCTACTTGAAATTATCTACCCGAGTAATATGTGATTTGATTGATACAAAAGTATAACTTGCGTGTTGAAGAACCGGAGATTGCTGGCAGCTCCTACAGTGACGAACGGTCGAGCCTCAACCCTTGTTTATCGATCGCTGTATCTAGCTTTTCTAGGTTTTTTTCGTCTCCACCACAATAAATGCTATATTATCACTATAGTTGACTGGTGGAAATTTTGGAGGAAGGATGCTTTTTCTGTAGTAATATATGCTTCTCGTGTATATTGCGACCGCTGGTAACTACAGGTTATATGAAATTCACAGTATATGTCTGGTATTTCAAGAAAAATATAACTAATGAAAGTCACTCCACTCCACTAAGTACCATTATAATACTGGTTAGTTGCTACTACAACACTGTATTCTGCTATTCACTGGTATCACTAGATTATATGCGAGTACACTAGCAAGCCAGGAAGATTATTAAAACAGCTGACCTCTGTGGTAAGTTTCTGGCGACTTCTGGCACCTGCCTCTATAGGCTTATCACTTCATTTACAAATTCACCTGTTTTCAAATGACACTTTAGCCTTCATCATCTATATAGTAGGGAGCCACTGTAGTATGCACTATACACTATGTATACACAATGTTATCAGGGAGACTTTCTTTCCTCTGACAAAGAAAATTTCTATTATTATTATTTTGCACACGGAACACAGGCCTATGATTCCCCTCTGGCAGTAAACTCGGCTAGGTAGTGCACACTAATTCTCCTTTTTTGACTCAGTATATAATGTTTTCCGCCCAAGATTGGTTCCAGGCGCTAGAGGGATGTATCGTATAGGATTGATGGCACAAATTAAAGTTCTAGCACGTAAGAGCGGCCATGTAACACGAGAAAACCCGGAGCACAAATGAGGCACGCTGACACGCAAAGACATAGTGATGGTGACACTATAACACTAGATACAGGGATGGTGACACTATAACACTAGACATACAGTGATGGTGACACTATAAACACTAGACATACAGTGGTGGTGACACTATAACACTAGACATACAGTGATGGTGACACTATAACACTAGACATAATGATGGTGACACTATAAACACTAGACATACAGTGGTGGTGACACTATAACACTAGACATACAGTGATGGTGACACCATAACACTAGACATAATGATGGTGACACTATAACACTAGACATACAGTGATGGTGGCACTATAACACTAGACATACAGTGATGGTGGCACTATAACACTAGACATAGTGATGGTGTCACTATAACACTAGACATACAGTGGTGACACTATACATACAGTGATGGTGACACTAACACTAGGCATACAGTGATGGTGACACTATACATACAGTGATGGTGACACTATAACACTAGACATACAGTGATGGTGACACTATAACACTAGACATACAGTGATGGTGACACCATAACACTAGACATAGTGATGGTGACACTATAACACTAGACATATAGTGATGGTGGCACTATAACACTAGACATACAGTGATGGTGACACTATAACACTAGACCTACAGTGATGGTGACACTAACACTAGACCTACAGTGATGTTAACACTATAACACTAGACATACAGTGATGGTGACACTATAACACTACACATACAGTGATGGTGACACTATAACACCAGACCTACAGTGATGGTGACACTATAACACTAGACATACAGTGGTGTCACTATAACACTAGACATAGTGATGGTGACACTATAACACTAGGCATACAGTGTTGGTGACACTATAACACTAGACATACAGTGGTGACACTATAACACTAGGCATACAGTGATGGTGACACTATACATACAGTGATGGTGACACTATAACACTAGACCTACAGTGATGGTGACACTATAACACTAGACATACAGTGATGGTGGCACTATACATACAGTGATGGTGACACTATAACACTAGGCATACAGTGATGGTGACACTATAACACTAGACATACAGTGAGGGTGACACTATAACACTAGACATACAGTGGTGACACTATACATACAGTGATGGTGACACTATAACACTAGACATACAGTGAGGGTGACACTATAACACTAGGCATACAGTGGTGACACTATACATACAGTGATGGTGACACAATAACACTAGACATACAGCGATGGTGACACTATACATACAGTGATGGTGACACTATAACACTAGGCATACAGTGATGGTGACACTAACACTAGACATACAGTGATGGTGACACTATACATACAGTGATGGTGACACTATAACACTAGGCATACAGTGATGGTGACACTATAACACTAGGCATACAGTGATGGTGACACTATAACACTAGACATACCTGTGCTGGAGAACATAGTGTGTGGAAAGCATCGTGAGTCAGGGTCGTGGGTACGGCCGCAGCGTAAGGTTTATTAGGCAGCATCCTTGATGTGTACGACGGTCCCACTGTAACATAACCACTGGTGAAACACATGTAGTGTAGTACCACTGTAACAACACTGGTGAAACACATGTAGTACCCCTGTAACAACACTGGTGAAAAACATGTAGTACCACTGTAATAACACTGGTTAAATGCATGTAGTGTAGTACCACTATAACAACATTGGTGAAACACTTGTAGTATCACTGAAGCATTGGAGAGACATAGCACCACTGTAACAAACACTGGTGAAACAAACATATCACCACTGTAACACTGGTGAGACATACATAGCACCACTGGAACATTGGTGAGACATAACTGGAACATTGGTGAGACATACATAGCACAAACATTGGTGAGACATACATAACACCAAATTAACACTGGCAAGACATACATAGCACCACTGTAACATTGGTGAGACATATATAGCACGGATGTAACATTGCTGAGACATACATATCACCAATGTAACACTGGTGAGACATAGCACCACTGTAACATTGGTGAGACATACATAGCACTACTGTAACACTGATCAGACATAGCACCACTGTAACATTGGTGAGACATACATAACACCACTGTAACACTGGTGAGACATACATAACACCACAGTAACACTCGTGAGACATACATAGCACCACTGTAACATTGGTGAGACATACATAGCACCACTGTAACATTGGTGAGACATACATAGCACCACTGTAACATTGGTGAGACATACATAGCACCACTGTAACATTAGCGAGATATACATAACACTACTGTAACACTGGTGAGACATACATAGCACCACTGTAACATTGGTGAGACATACATAGCACCACTGTAACACTGGTGAGACATACATAGCACCACTGTAACATTGGTGAGACATACATAGCACCACTGTAACATTGGTGAGACATACATAGCACCACTGTAACATTGGTGAGACATACATAACACCACTGTAACATTGGTGAGACATACATAGCACCACTGTAACACTGGTGAGACATACATAGCACCACTGTAACATTGGTGAGACATACACAGCACCACTGTAACACTGGTGAGACATACATAGCACCACTGTAACACTGGTGAGACATACATAGCACCACTGTAACATTGGTGAGACATACATAGCACCACTGTAACATTGGTGAGACATACATAGCACCACTGTAACATTGGTGAGACATACATAGCACCACTGTAACATTGGTGAGACATACATAGCACCACTGTAACACTGGTGAGACATACATAGCACCACTGTAACACTGGTGAGACATACATAGCACCACTGTAACATTGGTGAGACATACATAGCACCACTGTAACATTGGTGAGACATACATAGCACCACTGTAACACTGGTGAGACATACATAGCACCACTGTAACATTGGTGAGACATACATAGCACCACTGTAACATTGGTGAGACATACATAGCACCACTGTAACATGGTGAGACATACATAGCACCACTGTAACACTGGTGAGACATACATAACACCACTGTAACATTGGTGAGACATACATAGCACCACTGTAACACTGGTGAGACATACATAGCACCACTGTAACACTGGTGAGACATACATAGCACCACTGTAACATTGGTGAGACATACATAGCACCACTGTAACATTGGTGAGACATACATAGCACCACTGTAACACTGGTGAGACATACATAGCACCACTGTAACACTGGTGAGACATACATAGCACCACTGTAACATTGGTGAGACATACATAGCACCACTGTAACATTGGTGAGACATACATAGCACCACTGTAACACTGGTGAGACATACATAGCACCACTGTAACATTGGTGAGACATACATAGCACCACTGTAACATTGGTGAGACATACATAGCACCACTGTAACATTGGTGAGACATACATAGCACCACTGTAACATTGGTGAGACATACATAGCACCACTGTAACACTGGTGAGACATACATAGCACCACTGTAACACTGGTGAGACATACATAGCACCACTGTAACATTGGTGAGACATACATAGCACCACTGTAACATTGGTGAGACATACATAGCACCACTGTAACATTGGTGAGACATACATAGCACCACTGTAACATTGGTGAGACATACATAGCACCACTGTAACATTGGTGAGACATACATAGCACCACTGTAACACTGGTGAGACATACATAGCACCACTGTAACACTGGTGAGACATACATAGCACCACTGTAACATTGGTGAGACATACATAGCACCACTGTAACATTGGTGAGACATACAAAGCACCACTGTAACATTGGTGAGACATACATAGCACCACTGTAACATTGGTGAGACATACATAACACCACTGTAACACTGGTGAGACATACATAGCACCACTGTAACATTGGTGAGACATACATAGCACCACTGTAACACTGGTGAGACACATAACACCACTGTAACACTGGTGAGACATACATAGCACCACTGTAACATTGGTGAGACATAGCACCACTGTAACATTGGTGAGACATACATAGCACCACTGTAACATTGGTGAGACATACATAACACCACTGTAACATTGGTGAGACATACATAACACCACTGTAACATTGGTGAGACATACATAACACCACTGTAACACTGGTGAGACATACATAGCACCACTGTAACATTGGTGAGACATACATAACACCACTGTAACATTGGTGAGACATACATAACACCACTGTAACATTGGTGAGACATACATAGCACCACTGTAACACTGGTGAGACATACATAGCACCACTGTAACACTGGTGAGACATACATAGCACCACTGTAACATTGGTGAGACATACATAACACCACTGTAACATTGGTGAGACATACATAACACCACTGTAATAAACAAACAATTAAATTTGAAATTGTCAAAATATGCTAAAGCATAATATAAGCACAGCCTCTGGCTTGGCACAAGACACCAATGTACAAGATATCTAATTAAAAATTCCCCAGGATGAATAAATTTGGGACAGATAGGCAGGAAATGTTATGAATCCACTGTCAGTGCAATTTGAAACTAACAAAAACATTAACCTTCTCATAAAAAGCTCAAATGCGTCAACTTTGAATGTTGTTTGTCATTTTAGAGTTAAATATGTGTTAAGTTATTTTTATTCCCTTAAAGTTACTGGTTGAGAAAATGCAGTGGTACCTTGAGTTTCGGCAATAATTCGTTCCAGAAGGCTCTTCGAGTGCCGTTACCGAACGAATTTATTCCCATAAGGAACAATGTAAATTAGATTAGTCCATTTCAGATCCCCAAAAATACACTTTCATAACGGTGAAAGTTTTTCTTTTTCGGGCCACCCTGCCTTGGTGGGAATCGGCCAGTGTGATAATAAAAAAAAAAAAATAACTGTTCAAGTTGGGAGGTGTTTGAAACTCGAGGTACAAGTGTATTTAGTTTTGAACATAAATTCATGTACATGTACTACAACCGAACACTCATTAACAAACTCCCTATTTTTTTCACAGATCTTTCTTTCTTTCAACACACCGACCATATCCCACTGAGGCGGGGTGGCCCAAAAGGAAAAACGAAAGTTTCTCTTTTTACATTTAGTAATATATACAGAAGGGGTTACTAGCCCCATGCTCCTGGCATTTTAGCTGCCT
Organism: Cherax quadricarinatus; assembly: GCF_026875155.1. Lineage (NCBI taxonomy): Eukaryota > Metazoa > Arthropoda > Malacostraca > Decapoda > Parastacidae > Cherax > Cherax quadricarinatus. The sequence continues at coordinate 1,558,690 of NC_069443.1, read as the reverse complement.
CTTACAACACACATGGCTTACGGAGGAAGAATTCTGTTCCACTTCCCCACGGAGATAAAAGGAAATAAACAAGAACAAGAACTAGAAAGAAAATAGCAGAAAACCCAGACGGGTGTGTATATATATGCTTGTACATGTATGTGTAGTGTGACCTAAGTGTAAGTAGAGGTAGCAAGACGTACCTGAAATCTTGCATATTTATAAGACAGACAAAAGACACCAGCAATCCTACCATCATGTAAAACAATTGCAGGTTTCCATTTTACACTCACTTGGCAGGATGGTAGTACCTCCCTGGGCAGTTGCTGTCTACCAACCTACTACCTAGTTTTTTTTTTTCACAGATATCTATCAAATAAAATATTTTTAAACTATCTCATATAACCTATGTTAAAAAAACTGGCTGAACAAACACTGGGAGTAAGGGACAAAACAGACAAAAGTCTGTAATTCCAGATTTTGTCCATAGCAAGTGCATCCGGGTGTCTTCCAAAGTATTCAGCCAAGTCTGATGACTCCAATGTTTGTCCACAGCAAGTGCATCCGGGTGTCTTCCAAAGTATTCAGCCAAGTCTGATGACTCCAATGTTTGTCCAGTACAATGGAAATTTAAACACATAAGCAGTATAATGTGATCCTTTATTGACAAAGTTTTGCCCACGCAGTGGGCTCTATCAAGTCACAAACAGATCTACCTGGGTAAAAGGTTAGTGAGTATTTATAGGATGAACTCAGGTGGAGAATGTTGCATGTGACAATCTTCCGAGAAGAATGATAGAGGTTAGGACCTTGGGTAGCTTTACAAGGAGATTGGATAAATGTATGAGTAGAATTTCTGCAGTGTTCCTCCATTCTTATGTTCTTAAGTGGGATAGTGATGAAGAAGTTTCTTGACAAGGGGTCCAGCTATGTTACAGAAGCCGTTGTTTTGGTTGAAGTTGTTGGATATACAGATAAGTGATAAGGAAGGCTTCTATAACATAGCTGAACCCTTCACCAAGAAACTTCTTCATCACTATCCCACATAAGAACATAAGAATGGAGAAACACTGCAGCAGGTCTACTCATACACTTGTCCAATCTCTTTTTAAAGCTACCCAAGGTCCTAGAGTGTATCACCCTACTCGGAAGATTGTCACATGCAGCATTCTCCACCTGACTCCATCCTATAAATATTAACGTACCTTTCACCTAGGTAGATCTGTTTGTGACTTGATAAAGCCCACTGTGTGGGCAAAACCTTGTCAATAAAGGATCACATTATACTGCTTATATGTTTATTCAAATTCAAATTCAAATTCAAAGTTTATTCTCTATAAAGATTACAATGTTGAATTTACAGAATTTGGTTGTTGTGTGGTTTACATGTAGTTAAATAATGATTACAGAGTGTACCACTAGAACGCCTAGCATGGCCAGGCATTTCGGGCAGACTTAGTTTAATTCTTTATTTCTTTATTTCCATTGTGTCAGTATTTTATACCATTTATTTCCATTGTCCAGTACAAGCCAGTGGCCACATCCAGTACTCAGCATTTGTCCGATACAGGCCAGAACAGTCACATCCAGGGCCTCTTTTGTCTGTTTTCATTATTCCCTGAGTCGTAAGTCACCAACACAAGTGTGTAATTAACAATGGATGTTAAGACAGGTGGTGGTGCCAAGAGGAAACATGTGGTTCTGTGTTAAGCAGAAACTTGAACTAATAAAGGTTGAGTCTGGCATCTCAACAACACAGGTATGTGAAGAATACGGTATTAAGAAACAAAGTACAGTATCTGATATTTGTAAAAGCAAGGACAAACTTACAAACTATGCGCTTAAGTATAGTGTAGATGCTGCCTGCAAAGGTTTAACAGTTGGTCTTAGAATGTATATGAAAAGAGCTAATGCTAAAAAGCTTGAAGAAGCAGAGCATAAACAATGTACAATAAAGGTTGGCTCTCACTAATCCGGCACCACTGGGACCTGTAGTGTGCCGGATTAGTGAGTTTGCTGGATTACTGAGTGGTTAGGTTAGAATATACAGTGGACCCCCGCATACCGTTGGCATCACATAACGTTTAATCCGCATACCGATACATTTTATCGCTAAAATTTTGCCTCGCATACCGCTTAAAAACCCGCTCACCGCTGTTCGTCCGAGACGCGTCCAATGTGCGCCTTAGCCAGCCTCACATGTTCCGCCGGTGGCATTGTTTACCAGCCAGCCTCCGCGGTAGCATCCAAGCATACAATCGTAACATTTCGTATTATTACAGTGTTTTTGGTGATTTTATCTGGAAAATAAGTGACCATGGGCCCCAAGAAAGCTTCTAGTGCCAACCCTACAGCAATAAGGGTGAGAATTACTATAGAGATGAAGAAAAAGATCATTGATAAGTATGAAAGTGGAGTGTGTGTCTCCGAGCTGGCCAGGTTGTATAATAAACCCCAATCAACCATCGCTACTATTGGTGGTACAGCTGCTGCTGCTGCACTGTCAGCTGCTGCTGCTGCTGTAGCATCATCTGCTGCTGCTGTAGCATCGTCTGCTGCTGCTGTAGCATCGTCTGCTGCTGCTGTAGCACTGTCAGCTGCTGCTGCTGTAGCATCGTCTGCTGCTGCTGCTGCAGCATCGTCTGCTGCTGCTGTAGCATCGTCTGCTGCTGCTGTAGCATCGTCTGCTGCTGCTGTAGCATCGTCTGCTGCTGCTGTAGCACTGTTGTTGGTGTGACTTATTGAGAATATACCAAGAAACATTTAACCCCAGAGGATTTGCCACCCAGGATAACCCAAAAAAGTCAGTGTCATCGAAGACTGTCTAACTTATTTCCATTGGGGCCCTTAATCTTGTCTCCCAGGATGCAACCCACACCAGTCGACTAACACCCAGGTGAACAGGGAAAAATGCCTGGAACTAGTTTACCTGGAGAGAGTTTCGGGGGTCAACGCCCCCACGGCCCGGTCTGTGACCAGGCCTCCTGGTGGATCAGCGCCTGATCAACCAGGCTGTTGCTGCTGGCTGCACGCAAACCAACGTACGAGCCACAGCCCGGCTGATCAGGAACTGACTTTAGGTGCTTGTCCAGTGCCAGCTTGAAGACTGCCAGGGGTCTGTTGGTAATCCCCCTTATGTGTGCTGGGAGGCAGTTGAACAGTCTCGGGCCCCTGACACTTATTGTATGGTCTCTTAACGTGCTAGTGACACCCCTGCTTTTCATTGGGGGGATGGTGCATCGTCTGCCAAGTCTTTTGCTTTCGTAGTGAGTGATTTTCGTGTGCAAGTTCGGTACTAGTCCCTCTAGGATTTTCCAGGTGTATATAATCATGTATCTCTCCCTCCTGCGTTCCAGGGAATACAGGTTTAGTGCTCACATTGGTTAATTTAAAGCCAGCAAAGGTTGGTTTGAGAGATTTAAGAATCGTAGTGACATACACAGTGTGATAAGGCATGTTCTGGAAGAAAATACCAAACAGGACCTACAGTACTCAGGAGGAAAAGGCACTCCCAGGACACAGTGTCTCATCAGTCATTGCTGCATCTTCAATAAAGGTAAGTGTCATTTATTCTTCATTTAGTAGAGTAGTACATGCACAATATATACTGTGCATGTACTACTCTACTATTGTGCATGTATCCTTCTCTTTGTGTGTAGGAAAATGTATATTTCACGTGGTAAAAATTTTTTTTTCATACTTTTGGGTGTCTTGCACGGATTAATTTGATTTCCATTATTTCTTATGGGGAAAATTCATTCGCATACCGATTATTTCGCATACCAATGAGCCCTCTTGCACGGATTAAAATTGGTATGGGGGGGTCCACTGTACTTAATTAGCCTATCAATGGAGAGACTTTCTACTACATCTTCCTCATTTTCATCACTGCTTTCTCCTCCACTGGTTTGCTGCTGTGAATTTACATCAATCTGCACAATTTCTGAGTCAGTATAATGATGAAATTTGAAATTATGCTAGCCGAAATTAATGCCGGATTACTGATGGAACTGGGTAACCGACTGCTGGATTAGTGATGACCTACCTGTATTCACTTTTAATTTCCTTCTTTTGCACACCCTCCTAAATTTATCCACTAACCTTTGCAATTTCTCTTCAAAATCGCCCAAAAGCACAGCATCATCAAAAAGCAACTGCGATAACTCCCACTTTGTATTAGATTCATTATATTTTCATCCCTTTCCATGGAGAAGTGGAGAAGAATCCTTCTGTAAATCATGAATGCTGTAAGAAGTGAATAAAATGCCAGGAGCAAGGTGCTAATAACCCGTTCTGTATAAATTACTGAATGTAAAAAGAAGGAAAACTTGTTTCATCTTTCTCAGGTCAGTCTTCCTCGGTGAGAGACAATTGACAGGTTGAAAGAAAAAATAAGTAATCTCAAGCCTCTCCCCAATACCCTAGCAATCACATCTTTAACAACTCCATCTATAAATAATTTAAACAACCATAGTGACTTCACACATCCATGTCTAAGATCAACTTTTACTGGAAAATAATCTCTCTCCTACATACTTTAACCTAAGCCTCACTATCCTCATAAAAATTTTAACTGCTCTCAGTAACCTACCACCTATTCAATACACTTGCAACAACTGCTACATTGCTTCCCTATCCACCCTGTCATATGCCTTTTCTAAATCCATAAATGCAACAAAAACCTTCTTACCCTTATCTAAATATTGTTCACATATATACTTCATTGTAAAACACTTGGTCTTCACATCCTCTAACCTTCCTAAAGCCTCCTAGTTCATCTGCAATCCTGCTCTCTGTCTTACCCATAATTTTTTCAATAATAACCCTATCAAACCCTTTACCAGGTACACTCAACAGCCTTATTTCCCTATAATTCTTGCACTCTCTTTTCTTCCCCTTTTCCTTTATAACAAACAAAGGAACTATGCATGCTCTCTGTCCATCCCTAGGTACCTTCCCCTCTTTCACACATTTATTGAATAAAAGTACCAACCACTCCAAAACTACATCACCACCTGCTTTTAGCATTTCTATTTTGATTTCATAAATCCCACCAGCTTTTACATCCTTTCATTTTACTAAATGCTGTAAAGAGTTTTTATGAGGATAGTGAGGCTCAGGTTAGGATGTGTAGAAAAGAGGGAGAATACTTCCCAGTAAAAGTAGGTCTTAGACAGGGATGTGTAATGTCACCATGGTTGTTTAATATATTTATAGATGGGGTTGTAAAAGAAGTAAATGCTAGGGTGTTCAGGAGAGGGGTGGGATTAAATTATGGGGAATCAAATACAAAATGGGAATTGACACAGTTACTTTTTTCTGATGATACTGTGCTCATGGGAGATTCTAAAGAAAAATTGCAAAGGTTAGTGGACGAATTTGGGAATGTGTGTAAAGGTAGAAAGTTGAAAGTGAACAAAGAAAAGAGTAAGTTGATGAGAGTATCAAATGATTTAGATAAAGAAAAACTGGATGTCAAATTGAGGAGGAGGAGTATGGAAGAAGTGAATTTTTTCAGATATTTGGGAGTTGACGTGTCAGTGGATGGGTTTATGAAGGATGAGGTTAACCATAGAACTGATGAAGGAAAAAAGGCGAGTGGTGCGTTGAGGTATATGTGGAGACAAAAAACGTTATCTATGGAGGCAAAGAAGGGAATGAATGAAAGTATAGTGGTACCAACACTCTTATATGGGTGTGAAGCTTGGGTTGTAAATGCTGCAATGAGGAGGTGGTTGGAGGCAGTGGAGATGTCCTGTCTAAGGGCAACGTGTAAATATTATGCAATGTGTAAATATTATGCAGAGAATTCAGAGTGTGGAAATTAGGAGGGGGTGTGTAGTTACTAAGAGTATTAGCCAGAGGGTTGAAGAGTGGTTGTTGAGGTAGTTTGGTCATTTAGAGAGACTGGAACAAAGTAGAATGACATGAAGAGCATATAAATCTGTAGGGGAAGGAAGGAGGGGTAGGGGGTTGTCCTCAAAAAGGTTGGAGGGAGGGAGTAAAGGAGGTTTTGCGGGCAAGGGGCAAGCGTGCATGAGCGTGTTAGATAGGAGTGAATGGAGATGAATGGTTTTTGGGACCTGATGAGTTGTTGGAGTGTGAGCAGTGTAATATTTAGTGAAGGAATTCAGGGAAATTGGTTATTTTTATATAGCTGGACTTGAGTACTGGAAATGGGAAGTACAATGCCTGCACTTTAAAGGGGGGCTTGGGATATTAGCGGTTTGGAGGGATACGTTATATATTTTTATATATGCAGTTTGGAGGGATACATTGTGTATTTTTATACGTATATACTTCTAAGCTGTTGTATTCTGGGCACCTCTGCAAAAACAGGGATTATATGTGAGTGAGGTGAAAGTGTTGAATGATGATGAAAGTATTTTCTTTTCAGGGATTTTCTTTCTTTTTGAGTCACCCTGCCTCGGTGGGAGATGGCCGACTTGTTGAAAAAAAAAAAAATCTAAACTGGTGTATCTGGGTGCCTCTGCAAAGATAGTGATTATGTATGAGTGAGTTGAAAGTGTTGAATGATGGTGAAAATATTTTCTTTTTGGGGATTTTCTTTCTTTTTGGGTCACCCTGCCTTGGTGGGAGATGGCCAACTTGTTGAAAAAAAAAAAAAAAAATATGCATACTGGTCAGAGAGCCCATCGTAAGTCCAAGGCATCGGTAAATGAGTACATCGCTAAGTGAGGAGAGGCTGTACAAAGAATACATAGTTTAGAGACTAGAAGGTAATGCAGATTTACTAAACGTATTATCCAGAGAGCTGAGGAGGGGCTGTTGAGGTGGTTTGGTCATTTACAGAAGATGGAGCTAAATAGGATGACTTGGAGGGTGTATAAATCTATAGTGGAGGGAAGGCAGAGTAGGGGTCATCCTTGGAAAAGATGGATGGAGGGGGTGAAGGAGGTTTTGTGTATAAGGGGCTTGGACATCCAGTAAGCATGCGTGAGCATGTTAGATAAGAGTGGAGGCAAATAGTTTTTGGAACCTCATAAGCTGTTGGAGTGTGAGCATGGTAACATTTTGTGAAGGGATTCAGAGAAATCAGTTAACCAGACTTGAGTTCTGGAGTTGGGAAGTACAGTGCCTACACCCTAAAGGAGGGATGGAGATATTTGCTGTTTGGAGAGACATCTTAACTGTTGTATCTGAGTGCTTCTGGCAAGACAATGATTGAACGAATGATGATGAAAGTGTTTCTTTTTCAGGTCACCTTGCCTTGGTGGGAGATGGCCAGTGTGTTATAAAAAAAAAATTACTAAGCATTAGCCTTTGCTCTTAAGTTTCTGGTTAAGTCCTAAACAATTTCCAATTGATGCATCCACCACTAGCATAGTGAACACTTGACACCAGAAGAGTTTACATCCCACACAAAAATTAATTTTTATATTATTTTTTTATTATCACACTGGCCGATTCCCACCAAGGCAGGGTGGCCCGAAAAGGAAAAACTTTCACCATCATTCACTCCATCACTGTCTTGCCAGAAAGGTGCTTTACACTACAGTTTTTAAACTGCAACATTAACACCCCTCCTTCAGAGTGCAGGCACTGTACTTCCCATCTCCAGGACTCAAGTCCGGCCTGCCGGTTTCCCTGAACCCCTTCATAAATGTTACTTTGCTCACACTCCAACAGCACATCAAGTATTAAAAACCATTTGTCTCCATTCACTCCTATCAAACATGCCTTTAATGCTTAATTTTTAAATAGAACATTGTTAAGTCTTAACAAAGTGTCCACAGTGAAGAATATTGCTCAAGTGATCCTACTTAGCAGAGATTTTGACTTTTTTTAAAAGTTTGAAAAATGCCTTATTTCATACACCCCAGTACAGGAGGACCCTGTTTATACAACTCTAAACATGGTGCTGGTCATCCTTCCCTTACTTAACTGTTGTACAAAAATGGTGATTGCAGCGCAGCAGTAAATGCACCAGACATAATGAACAACGGCTCAAATGAAATCCAACAAAAATGTGGAACACCAAAAACAGGCGGTGTATATGTGGGGCCCTCCAGGAGGGGCCCCAGGTACACAGTGGTACCTCGGTATACGTCCTTAATCCATTCCAGGACCTTGGACTTATACCAAACAGGACGTATACCAAAAGAATTTTCCCATAAGAAATATAGGGAAAGCGTTTAATCCGTTCCAATGACAAAACAGTATTGTTATTGGCATATCATACATTGATGGGGTTGTATAAAATAATTTAAACACTGCTTAATACTAAAATACATACATAAATACAAAAGAATTAGATGAAATAAATGCAAATTTAACCTCACTTTACTTTGCTGAAAAGAGTTGAGTGCCTACTAGGATAGTACTGAGAAGGGAGGAGGAGAAGGAAATGTTGTTTGGAAGGAGAATCCCCTTCTCTTTTCCCTATTTGGACCTGGTTGCAGCTCACCAGGTTTAACTTTTACTAAAAATCTGAACAAAGAACTTTGCTTCTGCCTTCTCCTCAGGATGTTTTGGAAATGTGACATTGTTTTGTCATTCCAGACAATGCCATTTCTTGTTTGGGCTCTGTTGGGGTGGTACTTCTCTGCAAAGTTTTTGACGTCCATCCATTTTGGCAAAGAATTCTTTGATTAATGAAGTAGGGGCTCATTCCTGCCTTGTTTTTCAAAAGATCGGCATGCATCACTTTTTCCTTTTTGCAAATCATTGACTCCGATACGCTATCGCTGGCACACTGTTTTTCTGTTATCCAGATTAAAAGCAATTTTTCAACATGCTCTAATGTCCCTGATCTTTGTTTGGTAATCAATTTCACCCCCTTCACAATGTTAGAGGATTTAACATTTTTTCACAATCATAGATACTGTTGTCCTCAGCACAGGGTATGCAGCAGCCAAGTCCCGGATCCACATGCCACCTTCATAATTTTCAACAATCTCTTTTTTCACCTCCATGGTGATCCTAACCATTTTCTTTGTTGCTTGGCTCTTCTCATTAACTTTCTTAGAACTCATGGTTAATGAATTTACAAAAAATTTATAAAAAAAAAAAAAAAAAAATCACATGAAAATTCAGAGAGAGTTACAGCGCGGGTTGTTCAGTGAATGGTAGCAACAGGCGTACTGACACTAGTGGGCTTTGTCTCAAGAGAGAGGCAAACAAGGGTAGTGCAGGGTGTCGTGATTCATTTTGACCCATACAAGTTCTAGCATGCAAGTCATATTCCAAACAGGACGTATACCAAGTTGGACTTATTCCAAAACGGACGTATACTGAGGTACCACTGTACCTATTTTCAGTGTTTCACGTTATAGTTGGCTTTCAATTAACCCGTAAACGGTCCAAACGTATATATACGTTCGCTACCGTACTGCCCCAACTTTTTTGAGAAAAAAAAAACATTGTTGTTTTTTAATAGGAAAAAAGAGCATATGGTATCCAGGCATCCCCAATTATTTTAATATAGTGCACAGTGAGTGCTCACACCCATTCTCACATGTCTAGGCGACTCAGGCTTATCGTGGCAATGTTAAATGTAGGACACACAAAACGTATATATACGTTTGGACCGTTTACGAGTTAAGCCATTGTTTATTATGTTCAGTGCTTTTACCGCTGCACTGCTATCACCATTTTCATATCATTATCTAAGGGAAGGACAATCAATGTCATATTTAGAGCTATATAAACAAGGTCCTCCTGTACACAACTTTACTAGTGATATTAGAAATGATTCACTCATCTAGGGTACACTTATAGTGTAGGTACTGATACATACACAATGAAAATAAAAAAAATATCTGAAATAATATATTGTACTTTCAAAACTATGGGTTTGAAGTCTCTGGATTGTGTATTAAATTATGGAGTTATTAAGTCAATAAAGAGGTTCCTCCTAACAAAAAATTGTCACTTTGTAAATGATTCAAGTCAGACCAAAAACGTCGTCGTAAGCTCCTCTCTCCTATGTGCAGGTTGCTTGTGTATTGTTCCAGTCATGGTATTGTGCCTTTCTGTTATGTGGGAGTAGACTTGTAGGCAAAAGTGTCAATGATAGATAAACTGAACAACAGAATAGACAAGGGAAAAAAAAAAAAAAGGTGGGTGGTGCACTGAGGCATCTGTGGAGACAAAGAACTTTCTCTATGGAGGCAAAATGGGAAAATGCCAGAGTATAGTGGTGTGAACTATGAATTTTAAATATTGCAGTAAGGAGACTGGAGGCAATTGAGATGTGTTTGAGGGCAATATGTTATGAATATTATGCAGAGAATCTACAACATAGATTAAAAGGTGTACAGCTACGAAAAGTAAAATTTAGAGGACTGAGGAGGGTTTGCTGAGGTGGTTTGGACACTTAGAGAGGATGAAGCAAAATAGGATAGCTTGGAGGATTCCATATATAAATCCAGGGAGGAGGAGGAAAGGAAGGGTAGGGATTATCTCAGGAAGAGTTGGAGGGAGGGGGTAAAGGGAGCCTTGAGTGCTCTATTGAGGCTTGAACTTCCAACAAGTCTATGTGAGCATTACTTATGAAATTGTAATAATATGACTGCAGACAAATCACAGAATGGGTGGAGCTTGAACCCTGGTAGATGAGTCCTATGATTTGTGTGAGCATGTTTGATTGGAGTGAGTGGAAGCAAGAAGCTTTCGTGATCTGACATGCTGTTGGAATTTGAGCAAGGTAACACTTATGAAGGGATTGAGACACCAGTTAGCTAGACTTGAGTCCTGGAGGAGGGAAGTATAGTGCCTGCACCCTACAGAAGGGGTGAGAATATTGCAGTTTGAAGTGCCATCTGAACTGTGATGTCAGCATGCTTCTAGTACACAGTAACTGAATGAATCACTGCATGCATTTCCTCATTTTTGAGTCTCTCCTTGGTGTGAGATGACCTGAATGTTATTAAAAAAAAAAAAAAAAAAAGGCAAGAGGGTTCAGTAGTACCTTCCTGGAGAAGTGCTGCACACCAAGCAGCTTAACCATTTCAGGGTTTAGAGGCCAAATCTCAGAGTGGCAGCCAGGGTTTAAGAATTTAAAAAAAAAAAAAAAAAAAAAATTCTTATGAAATGGTAGAGAATCTTTTTCTGAAGGTAATAAAGCAAAAAGTACAAAATTTGATGGAAAATTGACAAAATTACGCTCTCGCGTATTCTGATGCCTCAGTGATATTTACACATCAACGATTTTGCCGACTTTGACTCCCATTTTAGGCCAATTATATTATTCCAGTCAACCAAATTCTTAGCTATTTTGCTAGTATTACTTCTATTTTATTGACTGAGCACAAGAAATTGCCCAGTCAACTGTTTCAACTACCCAATAAAGTGATCAGAAATTGGTAATTTGGCCAATTTAACACAAAGTTCAGAATATTCCAATTTCAAAGTAGGGTCCAGAATAAACAATGCAGACATTCCTGGCACTACACTAACATTTCCTCTGTTCATTAGTTATGTTTTCAGGTTTTACAAATGAATTCCAATTTTATTTTTTATTTACATACCATAAAACAGAAGATTTACTGTTATGCAGTGTTGTAATAATTGTATAAATAATATCAACATATTCGTGAACGTATATTAGACCCACCAGCTGATGCGTGTTTGACTCGTGATGATATTTGTTTACTCTTGAACATGGGCAAAAATTGAACATTTCCGCTACTTTGTGCTCAGCTTCAAGCCATTCTCAGTACTAAAACCAATCAAAATCATGTCTATTTCTATAATATATATTCCATTCTATCAAATGAGACCAAGAAATCGTGAATACAACTGTAAAAAGCACATGAAAAAACACTGCAAAGCAGCTGTTTTAATCCAAAATTACGGTTGCAGTTTTTTTTCTCTCATTATGCACTGCGTGCTGCAGAATTTGTTTTATGTGGTGCACACTTACCACAAAGATGTGTTCTCTACTATCTAGGCCCAAACTTACCACTCACAGGTTATCTGAGTGAGCTGAGTGAAGATCTACAGTTTGGACCCCTGACTTCAAAGTTGTAGATCTATGGCCAGGACACAAAGTGTTAACCCTTTCAGTGTCATGACTCCTCACAAACTTGCTCTCCTATGAAATTATAGAGAACCTTTTTCCAAAGGTAATGAAACAAAAAGTACAAAATTTAATGAAAACCTTATGGAATTACGCTCTTGCAAAGTTAGTGGTCTCGGCAATATTTGCACATTGGCAATTCTGCCCACTTTCAGCCCTAATTTGAGCCAATTCCATTATTCCACTCAACCAAACTCTCAACTATTTCACTAGTACTCCTTTTATTCTATCGAATGAGTAAAAAAGAATGCCCATTTACCTATTTCAACCCAGTGAAGTGATCAGAAATTGATAATTTGGCCAATTTCACACAAAATTTAAGAAATGCCAATTTCAAAATAGGGTCCAGAATAAACAATGTAGACATTCCTGGCACTAAAATAACATTTTCTCCATTCATTAGTCACATTTTCAGGTCCTTCTTATATTACATTTTCTTTCCATTTTGAATTTTTATTCACACACAAAATAGAAGTTTTACTGTTATGCAGATTACTGCATTATTGTAATAATTATGTGAGTGCATTACTGCATTATTGTAATAATTGTATAAATTATGTGAGTGCATTATTGTAATAATTGTATAAATTATGTGAGCGCATTACCGCATTATTGTAATAATTGTATAAATTATGTGAGTGCATTACCGCATTATTGTAATAATTGTATAAATTATGTGAGTGCATTACCGCATTATTGTAATAATTGTATAAATTATGTGAGTGCATTACCGCATTATTGTAATAATTGTATAAATTATGTGAGTGCATTCGTGAACACATAGCAGACTCACCAGCTGACATACATTGGACGCGTGACATGATTTGTTTACTCTTGAGCATCAGTAAAAATTGAACATTTTTGCTACTTTGAGCTCAATTTCAAGCTACTTTCATTCCTGAAACCAATCAAAATCATTTTTATTTCTGTAATATATCTTGCATTCTATCAATTGAGACCAAGAAAATGAGAACACAACCATAAAAACCATACAATACACTGCAAAGTTCCCATTTTAAACCAAAAACACGGTCACAGGTTTTTCTTATTGTGCACTGCAAGATTTTTTTATATGGTGCACACTTACCACAGAGACCCATTCTCTCATATCTAGGGCCAAATTTACCACTCACAGCTTATATGAGTGAGCAGTGTTCGTGGCATTGCATTACGGGACTGACACTAGCTTCAAAGTCATGACTGACACCAAAAGGGTTAACTTAGTTTAGTTTAGCCTTAGTCTGACACTGCCCTTCCTCATACATCCCTCAAAAATGTCAATATACTTGTGCCCCTGAAATATCTCATCTGGTTACCATGACTCAACGGACATTTACTTATATATCATAGCCAGCACTGTGCTATCTGCTGATGACTAAGTCTGAGAACTGAGGACTGAGAACAAAAATTCTCAGGCATTATAACCAACACACTCTTCAAATCAATAAAAATTAAATAAACATAAACAAAATAAAAAACTTATGAAAATATTGCCTTAAATGTTCACTCAGAGAATAAGAACTGAAAAAGGCTTAATAAAAACTGGAGGTACAGGAGGTCACAATTTACAAGTACCACAAGTCTCACACATCTACATTTACAAACTAGGAATCATAATTTAAATTTTACAACCACTTACCTTCAGTAATACTGTTTTCTAAACAAACCCATTGTTTACAAGTTAAAAAACAGGACCATAACTGGTGTGTAAACTGGGATGCTGCAGTATATTCAACATCGGTAAAAGTAAGATGAAGTTACCTTGGCTGTGCATAATAGCAGAGGCTGGAGAGTGCATGGGCACAGAGTGAGGGCCAGCTGGGGAAGGTGCCAGGAATCCTGGGGATGACACACTGTGCTGTGGAGCAGATGGTGAATTTGCTCCCAGGAAGCCTCCACTGGGTGATGGGTGGGGGAGCATGGCCGGTGATGGGTTCATCCCCGGCATTGGTGGAGGAGACGCCAGGGAGAAGCCGCTGGTGGCTGGACTGGCCACAAATGCGCCGTGTCCCCCGGTCTGTGAACATGTTCAATACGGTAATCTTCACTAAACACATGGTAAGTAGGACCAATCTCTTCTATCTATCAATGTCATACAGTCAATTCCTACTCAACAAGCAAAATTATCAATCAAATGTTAGGCTTTTCTAAATTGATCCAAACACTGCTAAAATATGAGACAAATATAAGTTCATTACCACTGTAACTTTAGCTACCAAAACTTTGTGGCCTAGTCCCTGGACCCAGTCCCTGGACTAAGTCCCTGGGCCCAGTCCCTGGACCTAGTCCCTGGACCCAGTCCCTGGACCCAGTACTTGAACCCATTACATGCCTCTTCTGTAATCTCATGATTACCACCCACATCAAATAAATGTGTCAACACAACTGAAAAGAACATAGAGAGAGAGATCTGTGACCTTCAGCAAAACTAGTGAAGTGGATCAAAATTACAAATCTTCTCTCTTTCTTCATGTTATTGTCAACATGTTTTTAACCTAGGTATCTATCACATAAGTACAGTGGACCCTCGACCAACGATGGCATTGTATAACGTTAAATCTGACTAGCGATACATTTTAACGCTAACATTTTGCCTCGACTAATGCTAAAAAAAACTCAACTAACGATATTCGTTCTCGGGTACCAATTAATATCGTTAGTCAAGGGTCCACTGTACTTCTTGATAAACAACCAAAAATATTATCTATCACACAATTCATACTAAACAATCAAATCTATCTATCCTAGATAACTAAGATTATTTTTTTTTTTTTTCAACAAGTCGGCCGTCTCCCACCGAGGCAGGGTGACCCAAAAAAGAAAGAAAATCCCCAAAAAGAAAATACTTTCATCATCATTCAACACTTTCACCACACTTGCACATTATCACTGTTTTTGCAGAGGTGCTCAGAATACAACAGTCTAGAAGCATACACATATAAAGATACACAACATATCCCTCCAAACTGCCAATATCCCAAACCCCTCCTTTAAAGTGCAGTCATTGTACTTCCCATTTCCAGGACTCAAGTCCGACTATATGAAAATAACCGGTTTCCCTGAATCCCTTTACTAAATATTACCCTGCTCACACTCCAACAGATCGTCAGGTCCCAAGTACCATTCGTCTCCATTCACTCCTATCTAACACGCTCACGCACGCTTCCTGGAAGTCCAAGCCCCTTGCCCACAAAACCTCCTTTACCCCCTCTCTCCAACCCTTTCGAGGATGACCCCTACCCCGCCTTCCTTCCCCTATAGATTTATATGCTTTCCATGTCATTCTACTTTGATCCATTCTCTCTAAATGACCAAACCACCTCAACAACCCTCTTCTGCCCTCTGACTAATACTTTTATTAACTCCACACCTTCTCCTAATTTCCACACTCCGAATTTTCTGCATAATATTTACACCACACATTGCCCTTAAACAGGACATCTCCACTGCCTCCAACCGTCTCCTCGCTGCTGCATTTACCACCCAAGCTTCACACCCATATAAGAGTGTTGGTACTACTATACTTTCATACATTCCCTTCTTTGCCTCCATAGATAACGTTTTTTGACTCCACATATACCTCAATGCACCACTCACCTTTTTTCCTTCATCAATTCTATGATTAACCTCATCCTTCATAAATCCATCCGCTGACACGTCAACTCCCAAGTATCTGAAAACATTCACTTCTTCCATACTCCTCCTCCCCAATTTGATATCCAATTTTTCTTTATCTAAATCATTTGACACCCTCATCACCTTACTCTTTTCTATGTTCACTTTCAACTTTCTACCTTTACACACATTCCCAAACTCATCCACTAACCTTTGCAATTTTTCTTTAGAATCTCCCATAAGCACAGTATCATCAGCAAAAATTTAATCCCACCCCTCTCCCGAACACCCTAGCATTTACTCCTTTACAACCCCATCTATAAATATATTAAACAACCATGGTGACATTACACATCCCTGTCTAAGACCTACTTTTTACCGGGAAGTAGTCTCCTCTCTTCTACACACCTAACCTGAGCCTCACTATCCTCATAAAAACTCTTTACAGCATTTAATAACTTACCACCTATTCCATATACTTGCAACATCTGCCACATTGCTCCTCTATCCACTCTATCATATGCCTTTTCTAAATCCATAAATGCAATAAAAACTTCCCTATCTTTATCTAAATACTGTTCACATATATGCTTCAATGTAAACACCTGATCTACACATCCCCTACCCTCTCTGAAACCTCCTTGCTCATCCGCAATCCTACATTCTGTCTTACCTCTAATTCTTTCAATTATAACCCTACCGTACACTTTTCCTGGTATACTCAGTAAGCTTTTTCCCTCTATAATTTTTAGTCTCTTTTGTCCCCTTTCCCCTTTTATATAAAGGGACTATACATGCTCTCCGCCAATCCCTAGGTACCTTCCCCTCTTTCATACATTTATTAAACAAAAGTACCAACCACTCCAACACTATATCCCCCCCTGCTTTTAACATTTCTGTCATGATCCCATCAGTTCCAGCTGCTTTACCCCTTTCATTTTACGTAATGCCCACGTACCTCCCCCACACTTACATTCTGCTCTTCTTCACTCCTAAAGATGGTATACCTCCCTGACCAGTGCATGAAATTACTGCCTCTGTTTCTTCCCTTTAAAATTTAAAAGTTTCTCAAAATATTCTCGCCATCTACCCAATACCTCCATCTCCCCATCTACTAACTCCCCTACTCTGTTTTTAACTGACAAATCCATATTTTCCCTAGGCTTTCTTAACTTGTTTAACTCACTCCAAAATTTTTTCTTATTTTCATTAAAATTTCTTGACAGTGCCTCTCCCACTCTATCATCTGCTCTCCTTTTGCACTCTCTTCACCACTCTCTTTACCTTTCTTTTACTCTCCATATACTCTGCTCTTCTTATAACACTTTGCTTTGTAAAAAACCTCTCATAAACTACCTTTTTCTCTTTTATCACACCCTTTACTTCATCATTCCACCAATCACTCCTCTTTCCTCCTGCCCCCACCCTCCTATAACCACAAACTTCTGCCCACATTCTAATACTGCATTTTAAAACTATTCCAACCCTCTTCAACCCCCCCACTACTCATCTTTGCACTAGCCCACCTTTCTGCCAATAGTCGCTTATATCTCACCCGAACTTCCTCCTCCCTTAGTTTATACACTTTCACCTCCCTCTTACTTGTTGTTGCCACCTTCCTCTTTTCCCATCTACCTCTTACTCTAACTGTAGCTACAACTAAATAATGATCCGATATATCAGTTGCCCCTCTATAAACATGTACATCCTGGAGCCTACCCATCAACCTAAGATTATATCTACCCCTAAACAATATCTATCTATCCTAGACAACCAAACTTATCTATCTATCCTGGACAACAAAAAGTACAGTATATATGCTGGACAACTAAAACTATCACTTAAATAATATTTATATATTGTGTATTTTTATACGTATATACTTTGGAGTGGTTGGTGCAATTATTTAATAAATGTATGGAAGAGGGTAAGGTACCTAGGGATTGGCAGAGAGCATGCATAGTTCCTTTGTATAAAGGCAAAGGGGATAAAAGAGAGTGCAAAAATTATAGGGGGATAAGTCTGTTGAGTGTACCTGGTAAAGTGTATGGTAGAGTTATAATTGAAAGAATTAAGAGTAAGACGGAGAATAGGATAGCAGATGAACAAGGAGGCTTTAGGAAAGGTAGGGGGTGTGTGGACCAGGTGTTTACAGTGAAACATATAAGTGAACAGTATTTAGATAAGGCTAAAGAGGTCTTTGTGGCATTTATGATTTGGAAAAGGCGTATGACAGGGTGGATAGGGGGGCAATGTGGCAGATGTTGCAAGTGTATGGTGTAGGAGGTAGGTTACTGAAAGCAGTGAAGAGTTTTTACGAGGATAGTGAGGCTCAAGTTAGAGTATGTAGAAAAGAGGGAAATTTTTTCCCAGTAAAAGTAGGCCTTAGACAAGGATGTGTGATGTCACCGTGGTTGTTTAATATATTTATAGATGGGGTTGTAAGAGAAGTAAATGCGAGGGTCTTGGCAAGAGGCGTGGAGTTAAAAGATAAAGAATCACACACAGGGTGGGAGTTGTCACAGCTGCTCTTTGCTGATGACACTGTGCTCTTGGGAGATTCTGAAGAGAAGCTGCAGAAATTGGTGGATGAATTTGGTAGGGTGTGCAAAAGAAGAAAATTAAAGGTGAATACAGGAAAGAGTAAGGTTATGAGGATAACAAAAAGATTAGGTGATGAAAGATTGAATATCAGATTGGAGGGAGAGAGTATGGAGGAGGTAAAAGTATTCAGATATTTGGGAGTGGACGTGTCAGCGGATGGGTCTATGAAAGATGAGGTGAATCATAGAATTGATGAGGGAAAAAGAGTGAGTGGTGCACTTAGGAGTCTGTGGAGACAGAGAACTTTGTCCTTGGAGGCAAAGAGGGGAATGTATGAGAGTATAGTTTTACCAACGCTCTTATATGGGTGTGAAGCATGGGTGATGAATGTTGCAGCGAGGAGAGGCTGGAGGCAGTGGAGTGTCATGTCTGAGGGCAATGTGTGGTGTGAATATAATGCAGAGAATTCGTAGTTTGGAAGTTAGGAGGAGGTGCGGGATTACCAAAACTGTTGTCCAGAGGGCTGAGGAAGGGTTGTTGAGGTGGTTCGGACATGTAGAGAGAATGGAGCGAAACAGAATAACTTCAAGAGTGTATCAGTCTGTAGTGGAAGGAAGGCGGGGTAGGGGTCGGCCTAGGAAGGGTTGGAGGGGAGGGGGTAAAGGAGGTTTTGTGTGCGAGGGGCTTGGACTTCCAGCAGGCATGCGTGAGCGTGTTTGATAGGAGTGAATGGAGACAAATGGTTTTTTAATACTTGACGTGCTGTTGGAGTGTGAGCAAAGTAACATTTTGAAGGGATTCAGGGAAACCGGCAGGCCGGACTTGAGTCCTGGAGATGGGAAGTACAGTGCCTGCACTCTGAAGGAGGGGTGTTAATGTTGCAGTTTAAAAACTGTAGTGTAAAGCACCCTTCTGGCAAGACAGTGATGGAGTGAATGATGGTGAAAGTTTTTCTTTTTCGGGCCACCCTGCCTTGGTGGGAATCGGCCAGTGTGATAATAAAATAAAAAAATAAAATACTTCTAAACTGTTGTATTCTGGGCACCTCTGCAAAAACAGTGATTATGTGTGTGAGTGAGGTGAAAGCATTCAATGATGATGAAAGTATTTTCTTTTTGGGGATTTTCTTTCTTTTTGGGTCACCCTGCCTCGGTGGGAGACGGCCGACTTGTTGAGAAAAAAAAAATCTATCCCACGAATAATTAAGAACAGATAACTATCTATCCCACTAGTAATTCACAACAGATAACTATCTATCCCACTAGTAATTCACAATAAGTATCTATTTTTTTTTTTTTTTTATTATCACACCGGCCGATTCCCACCAAGGCAGGGTGGCCCGAAAAAGAAAAACTTTCACCATCATTCACTCCATCACTGTCTTGCCAGAAGGGTGCTTTACACTACAGTTTTTAAACTGCAACATTAACACCCCTCCTTCAGAGTGCAGGCACTGTACTTCCCATCTCCAGGACTCAAGTCCGGCCTGCCGGTTTCCCTGAATCCCTTCATAAATGTTACTTTGCTCACACTCCAACAGCACGTCAAGTATTAAAAACCATTTGTCTCCATTCACTCCTATCAAACACGCTCACGCATGCCTGCTGGAAGTCCAAGCCCCTCGCACACAAAACCTCCTTTACCCCTCCCTCCAACCCTTCCTAGGCCGACCCCTACCCCGCCTTCCTTCCACTACAGACTGATACACTCTTGAAGTCATTCTGTTTCGCTCCATTCTCTCTACATGTCCGAACCACCTCAACAACCCTTCCTCAGCCCTCTGGACAACAGTTTTGGTAATCCCGCACCTCCTCCTAACTTCCAAACTACGAATTCTCTGCATTATATTCACACCACACATTGCCCTCAGACATGACATCTCCACTGCCTCCAGCCTTCTCCTCGCTGCAACATTCATCACCCACGCTTCACACCCATATAAGAGCGTTGGTAAAACTATACTCTCATACATTCCCCTCTTTGCCTCCAAGGACAAAGTTCTTTGTCTCCACAGACTCCTAAGTGCACCACTCACTCTTTTTCCCTCATCAATTCTATGATTCACCTCATCTTTCATAGACCCATCCGCTGACACGTCCACTCCCAAATATCTGAATACGTTCACCTCCTCCATACTCTCTCCCTCCAATCTGATATTCAATCTTTCATCACCTAATCTTTTTGTTATCCTCATAACCTTACTCTTTCCTGTATTCACCTTTAATTTTCTTCTTTTGCACACCCTACCAAATTCATCCACCAATCTCTGCAACTTCTCCCACTAGTAATTCACAATAGGTAACTATCCCACTAGTAATTCATAATAGGTAACTATCTCTCCTACTAGCAATTCACAACAGATAACTATCTATCTCACTAGTAATTCATAGATAATTATCTACCCCATTGTGGGTGTAAAGGAGCTTACCCATCCTCAAAAATATCAGCAAAAATCGAATATTACCACTAATTTGAGCTCAATTTTAAGTTACTTCCAGTTCTGAAATCAACCAAAATGATCTCTATTTCAGTAATATGTCTTCCATTCTATCAAATACCAAAAAACAGCCAATAAAACCATAAAAACCATCCAAGAAAACACAGCTAAGTCTTCATTTTAATCCATCCACATGGTCAGAGTTTTGCTTTTCCCATCATGCACTGCGTAAGGCAGGATTTTCTTTATATATACTGTATAAACTCACCACATGAATCCATTTTCTCATATCCATGTCAAAATTTACCATTCACAGCTTATCTGAGTGAGCTGAGCTCATGACATAGTATTATGTGAGGAACCCTGACATTAATGACATAGGTAGATACATGTGGTGGACACTGAAAGAGTTAATAATGAAGCTACAAACATTTTGTTGTTGTATAACTCTTAATAATGAAGTTACAAAGATGAATAACCATAAAGATGCTACTGAACCTGACTCATGCCACCAGGGTGTGGGCTGGCTGGCGTGTGGGGGTTAGATGATATGGGTGGTGTCATGGGGCCGTGTCGTGCCGGAGATGCTGCCTTGGGTGTGGGCCACATCGTATCGTCCAGTGGGATTGGTGTAGGTGGATTGTCGTCTTCAGACTGGGAACGTCTGATGTTGATAGCCGTCTCATCCACATACTTGCTGAGGAATGCCTGTGGAGTGTAAGGACATGTCTTTTATCCAGAGATAAAAGAGACTTATTAATGCCTGGTCATGGGCTCACCTTTTTTAGTTACCTGTCATATAGCCTTCTGGGGATGAGGTGCCTTGATGCTGGTGAAGGGCTCTTGATTGAAGGAATTGGAGCTACCCTCTCCTTTTTTGGATCAAACCTGATTGAATAATCCATCCAGAACCAGAGCTTCACTAAAAATATAACATAACATTAATGGTTAGCTGGACTTAAGTCCTGGAAATGGGAAGTACATGCATGCACTTTAAAGGAGGGGTTTGGGATATTGGCAGTTTGGAGGGACATCTAAACTGTTGTATCTGAGCACCTCTGCAAAGACAGTAATTATATATGAGTAATGGTGAAAGTGTTGAATGATGAGTTTTTTTCTTTCTTTCTTTTTGGGTTTTTCTTTCTTGGTGGGTCACCCTGCCTTGGTGAGAAATGGCTGATGTGTTAAAAAAAAAAAAAAAAAATGATACAAAATTGATGGCTGTGACAAAATGAAGAAAGCTAACAACTGTGTCAAGGATGAAAGACTGACTGTTTCATCTTCTACTGTCTCTAATTGGCAGACGATGCACCATCCCCCCAATGAAAAGCAGGGGTGTCACTAGCACGTTAAGAGACCATACAATAAGTGTCAGGGGCCCGAGACTGTTCAACTGCCTCCCAGCACACATAAGGGGGATTACCAACAGACCCCTGGCAGTCTTCAAGCTGGCACTGGACAAGCACCTAAAGTCAGTTCCGGATCAGCCGGGCTGTGGCTCGTATGTTGGTTTGCGTGCAGCCAGCAGCAACAGCCTGGTTGATCAGGTTCTGATCCACCAGGAGGCCTGGTCTCAGACCGGGCCGCGGGGGCGTTGACCCCCGGAACTCTCTCCAGGTAAACTCCAGGTAATACCAGCCATCTCCCTCCCAGGTTGGCAGACCCACAAAAGAGGGTACACCTTCACCATTATTCATGCAATCGACCCTCTGAACAGCAATATCCCCACCTTTCCTTCACAGTAAAAGAACCATGCTTTCACCTCCAAGACTTAAGTCTGGCCAACCAGTTTCCATGAATCCCTTTATGTTACCTTGTTCATACTCCAACAGTACCTTGAGCCATAAACAGCATTCAGGCTTGCTGGATGCTCAAGCCCCTAGCACTCAAAATCTCTTAACCTCCCCATCCTTTCTGGGATAACACTACTGCTCCTGCCTTCCTTCCTCCCTAGATATATACAGAATACTCACTTGATCATCCTATTCTGTACCATCTTCTCTAAATGCCTTAACAACTTCAACAACCCCTCCTCATCCCTCTGAATTATACCTTTGGTAACGCCATATCAATATTGTCTTCTAATTTCTGTTTTTTTATTTTTTTTATTAACATACTGGCTGTCTTCCACCAAGACAGGGTGACCCAAAAAAGAAGAAACACTTTCATCATCATTCACTCCATCACTTTCTTGTCAAAGGCATGCCTACACTACATTTAAAAAACTGCAACATCAACACCCCTCCTTCAGAGCACAGGCACTGTACTTTCCACCTCCAGGACTAAAGTCCAGCTTGCTGGTTTCCTTGAATCCCTACATAAACATTACTTTTCTCACACATCAACAGCACACTGAGTCATAAAACCCATCTGTCTCCACTCACTCCTATCTAACATGCTCATGCACCCTCCAACCTTTCCTAAGCCAACCCATACCCCACCTTCCTTCCACTACAGATTAATAAGCTCTCCAAGTTATTCAATTTGGCTCCATCCTCTCAAAATGTATGAACCACCTCAAAAACTCCTCCTCAGCCCTCTGGATAATACTTTTAGTAACCCTACACCTCCTAATTTCCAAACTACAGATTCCGTGCATTATATTCACACCACACACACTGCCCTCAAACACAACATCTCCACTGCCTCCAGCCTTCTCCTCGTTGCAACATTCACCACCCATGCTTCACACCCACTTAAAAAGCATTGATATAACTATACAATGGAACCTTGGCTTATGAGTTTAATCCGTTTCGCCACCTTGTTCGTATCCTGACCTGCTCGTTTGCTGAGTCAATTTTCCTTATTTAAATTAACTGAAATGCCATTAATCCTTTCCAGCAGAATTTCTGCTCTGGTAGGCGGGACAAAAATACTGCAACACTCCCACACTCCCGACACCACCATCTCAGCTTCATGAATACGTGTTCAGTTCCACTTCCCTGCTACAAGCTAGCTGTGTTTGAGAATTGTGTTTTGATCTATTAATTACCATATCTTGTATCTGCCAAGCAATCATGACACCCAGTAGGCACACCAGTGTTGCTGACTTACTGAATGACTGACTTACTAAATGACTTACTGACTTGATTGAATGACATACTGACTTGACTGACTGACTGAATGACTTGACTGACTTAATGACTTAACTGACTTGACTGACTGAATGACTTGACTGACTTACTGAATGACTTAAAGTTAGACTTTTTCACTGAAGAGGACCCTGAAATGGTGTCTAGAGCAGCTGATGCCTTACCGTCAGTTGAATAATGTACTGCAGGGTAAAATAGAACAGAAATCCATTACATAATTTATGCACACTCCAGTACAACCATCAACTTCAGTACCAGAACCTCTATCATCCACCTCAGCCCAGTAGGACCACAACGTAACTCTCCTCTCTCTTCACAAACATCCACAAACACCAGCACCCACAATTTAAGGTAAGAAATACTATTATTTCTGTTACATTTGTAATCTTAAGCAGTAAAAACAACATAATACATCACAACAATGAACTACAATTATATATTCACTTTTATTTTTGTAAGATCTGGAGGTATAAAAAAAAGTTGAATTTTTGCTTGTATCCAGAAACAAAAACTCGACCGAGCGACTACTCATATCCTGAAAAACTCGTATGGTGAAGTACTCGTAAGCAGAGGTTCCACTGTACTCTCATACATTTCCCTCTTTGCTTCCAGAGATTATGTTCTTTGTCTCCACAGACTCCTCAGTGCCCAACTCACCTTTTTCCCCCTCATGATTTGCTTCATCTTTCATAGACCCATCTGCTGACAAGTTCACTCTCAAATATCTGAATACATTCACTTCCTCCATAAGCCCTCCCTACAATATAATATCCAATCTTTCATTACTTTTTTTTTTTATCACCACCTTACTTTCCTATGTTCATTTTTAATTTCCTTCTTTTACATGCCCTACCAAACTCATTCACTAATTTCTGCAACTTCTCTTCAGAATCACCCAAAAGAAAAGTGTCATCAGCAAAAAGCAACTGTGACAAATCCCACTTCATGTTAGATTCTTTATCTTTTAATCCCATGCCTCTTGCCAACACCCGAGCATTCACTTCTCTTACAACCCCATCTATAAATATACTGAACAACCATGGTGACATCACACATCCCTGTCCATGTCCTGCTTTTACTATCCTGGTAAAAACTCCACTGTTTTCAGTTACCTACCTCCTATTACATGCATTTGCTCTGAGTTTCCTGCATAATTTTCGCACTACACATTCTTCTCAAACATGACATCTCCACTGCTTCCTTGAAACAATATTAATTGAACATGCCTCACACTCTCACACAAGTGCTGGCACCACTATACACTAGTACATTTTCCCTTTTGCCTTCATGAATAAACATATTTCTTACCACAGGTGTCTCAGCACACCAACTACCTTGTTTCGAAAAATGTTTTACCCACTTTCGTCTTGCAACTACTTCCAGCATTTTCACATTAGTCAAGTTGTTTTTGCATGAGTCAAGACTCATCTCCTATCCCTGCTTCTCAGTTTTAAAATTGGTTTTTGGGCCCTATGCAACTGTGTGTGGAATTTTCCTATAGCAAAAAATGTGGAAGTTTAAGAATGTCAAGAGTGAAACATGCAAGAAAAAACATTGTAATATTATTATAAAGTTAATGTATGATGACAACACAGCTGTAGCACTTGCCTTAAGTCCCTGTATCTGGATAAAGTCTTCAATCAACTTGGAAGTCTCAAAGCTGCTGTAGGCACCATCTCTGACAGCAACCAGTCCATTGGGAAGGAGGTCAACATTGAGGCAGTAGACATTGCGGTAAATAATGCTGACTCGTGTAGGAGACTGGGGTAGCACTGTGAAGTTCTTAATTGGCTGATGCTTCTGTTAACATCAAATAACAATACAAATTAATAGCTCCCTATCAATTATTTTCATCTATGACTTAGGACATTTTATCTCATTCATTCATGAATGTATGAGTGAGATCAACTTAATGAAGACTAAATTTCAGCTGTAGTACATTCAATCCTAATGATGCTTCCTCTTGCAGGAATTATCACTTTGTAGCTGTTATACATACATAATTATAATGATTAAGGTAGGTAGTAGGTAGGTAGACAGTAACCACCCAGGGAGGTACTACCATCCTGTGGTAGTAGGCAGGTAGACAGTAACCACCAGGGAGGTACTACCATCCTGTGGTAGTAGGTAGGTAGACAGTAACCACCCAGGGAGGTACTACCATCCTGTGGTAGTAGGTAGGTAGACAGTAACCACCCAGGGAGGTACTACCATCCTGTGGTAGTAGGTAGGTAGACAGCAACCACCCAGGGAGGTACTACCATCCTGTGGTAGTAGGCAGGTAGACAGTAACCACCCAGGGAGGTACTACCATCCTGTGGTAGTAGGTAGGAGACAGTAACCACCCAGGGAGGTACTACCATCCTGTGGTAGTAGGTAGGTAGACAGTAACCACCCAGGGAGGTACTACCATCCTGTGGTAGTAGGTAGGTAGACAGTAACCACCCAGGGAGGTACTACCATCCTGTGGTAGTAGGTAGGTAGACAGTAACCACCCAGGGAGGTACTACCATCCTGTGGTAGTAGGTAGGTAGACAGCAACACCCAGGGAGGTACTACCATCCTGTGGTAGTAGGTAGGTAGACAGTAACCACCCAGGGAGGTACTACCATCCTGTGGTAGTAGGCAGGTAGACAGTAAACCACCCAGGGAGGTATACCATCCTGTGGTAGGAGGTAGGTAGACAGTAACCACCCAGGGAGGTACTACCATCCTGTGGTAGTAGGTAGGTAGACAGTAACCACCAGGGAGGTACTACCATCCTGTGGTAGTAGGTAGGTAGACAGCAACCACCCAGGAGGTACTACCATCCTGTGGTAGTAGGTAGGTGACAGTAACCACCAGGGAGGTACTACCATCCTGTGGTACTAGGAGGTAGACAGTAACCCCCAGGGAGGTACTACCATCCTGTGGTAGTAGGTAGGTAGACAGCAACACCCGGGAGGGTACTACCATCTGTGGTAGTAGGTAGGTAGACAGTAACCACCCAGGAGGTACTACCATCCTGTGGTAGTAGGTAGGTAGACAGTAACCACCCAGGGAGGTACTTACCATCCTGTGGTAGTAGGTAGGTAGACAGTAACCACCCAGGGAGGTACTACCATCCTGTGGTAGTAGGTAGGTAGACAGTAACCACCCAGGGTGGTACTACCATCCTGTGGTAGTAGGTAGGTAGACAGTAACCACCCAGGGAGGTACTACCATCCTGTGGTAGTAGGTAGGTAGACAGTAACCACCCAGGGAGGTAGTACCATCCTGTGGTAGTAGGCAGGTAGACAGTAACCACCCAGGGAGGTACTACCATCCTGTGGTAGTAGGTAGGTAGACAGCAACCACCCAGGGAGGTACTACCATCCTGTGGTAGTAGGTAGGTAGACAGTAACCACCCAGGGAGGTACTACCATCCTGTGGTAGTAGGTAGGTAGACAGTAGCCACCCAGGGAGGTACTACCATCCTGTGGTAGTAGGTAGGTAGACAGCAACCACCCAGGGAGGTACTACCATCCTGTGGTAGTAGGTAGGTAGACAGTAACCACCCAGGGAGGTACTACCATCCTGTGGTAGTAGGTAGGTAGACAGTAACCACCCAGGGAGGTAGTACCATCCTGTGGTAGTAGGCAGGTAGACAGTAACCACCCAGGGAGGTACTACCATCCTGTGGTAGTAGGTAGGTAGACAGCAACCACCAGGGAGGTACTACCATTCCTGTGGTAGTAGGTAGGTAGACAGTAACCACCCAGGGTGGTACTACCATCCTGTGGTAGTAGGTAGGTAGACAGTAACCACCCAGGGAGGTACTACCATCCTGTGGTAGTAGGTAGGTAGACAGCAACCACCCAGGGAGGTACTACCATCCTGTGGTAGTAGGTAGGTAGACAGTAACCACCCAGGGAGGTACTACCATCCTGTGGTAGTTAGGTAGACAGTAACCACCCAGGGAGGTACTACCATCCTGTGGTAGTAGGTAGGTGGACAGTAACCACCCAGGGAGGTACTACCATCCTGTGGTAGTAGGCAGGTAGACAGTAACCACCCAGGGAGGTAGTACCATCCTGTGGTAGTAGGCAGGTAGACAGTAACCACCCAGGGAGGTACTACCATCCTGTGGTAGGAGGTAGGTAGACAGTAACCACCCAGGGAGGTACTACCATCCTGTGGTAGTAGGTAGGTAGACAGTAACCACCCAGGGAGGTAGTACCATCCTGTGGTAGTAGGCAGGTAGACAGTAACCACCCAGGGAGGTTACTACCATCCTGTGGTAGGAGGTAGGTAGACAGTAACCACCCAGGGAGGTACTACCATCCTGTGGTAGTAGGTAGGTAGACAGTAACCACCAGGGAGGTACTACCATCCTGTGGTAGTAGGTAGGTAGACAGTAACCACCCAGGGAGGTAGTACCATCCTGTGGTAGTAGGCAGGTAGACAGTAACCACCCAGGGAGGTACTACCATCCTGTGGTAGTAGGCAGGTAGACAGTAACCACCCAGGGAGGTACTACCATCCTGTGGTAGTAGGTAGGTAGACAGTAACCACCCAGGAGGTACTACCATCCTGTGGTAGTAGGCAGGTAGACAGTAACCACCCAGGGAGGTACTACCATCCTGTGGTAGTAGGTAGGTAGACAGTAACCACCCAGGGAGGTA
The DNA here is from genome assembly GCF_026875155.1 of Cherax quadricarinatus. NCBI lineage: Eukaryota > Metazoa > Arthropoda > Malacostraca > Decapoda > Parastacidae > Cherax > Cherax quadricarinatus. The sequence goes on along the minus strand of NC_069443.1, from coordinate 1,530,337 downwards.
CTACCATCCTGTGGTAGTAGGCAGGTAGACAGTAACCACCCAGGGAGGTACTACCATCCTGTGGTAGTAGGTAGGTAGACAGTAACCACCCAGGGAGGTACTACCATCCTGTGGTAGTAGGTAGGTAGACAGCAACCACCCAGGGAGGTAGTACCATCCTGTGGTAGTAGGCAGGTAGACAGTAACCACCCAGGGAGGTACTACCATCTTGTGGTAGGAGGTAGGTAGACAGTAACCACCCAGGGAGGTACTACCATCCTGTGGTAGTAGGTAGGTAGACAGTAACCACCCAGGGAGGTACTACCATCCTGTGGTAGTAGGTAGGTAGACAGTAACCACCCAGGGAGGTACTACCATCCTGTGGTAGTAGGTAGGTAGACAGTAACCACCCAGGGGAGGTACTACCATCCTGTGGTAGTTAGGCAGGTAGACAGTAACCACCCAGGGAGGTACTACCATCCTGTGGTAGTAGGTAGGTAGAAGTAACCACCAGGGAGGTACTACCATCCTGTGGTAGTAGGTAGGTAGACAGTAACCACCCAGGGAGGTACTACAATCCTGTGGTAGTAGGCAGGTAGACAGTAACCACCCAGGGAGGTACTACCATCCTGTGGTAGTAGGTAGGTAGACAGTAACCACCAGGGAGGTACTACCATCCTGTGGTAGTAGGCAGGTAGACAGTAACCACCAGGGAGGTACTACCATCCTGTGGTAGTAGGTAGGTAGACAGAACCACCCAGGGAGGTACTACCATCCTGTGGTAGTAGGCAGGTAGACAGTAACCACCCAGGGAGGTACTACCATCCTGTGGTAGTAGGTAGGTAGACAGTAACCACCCAGGGAGGTACTACCATCCTGTGGTAGTAGGCAGGTAGACAGTAACCACCCAGGGAGGTAGTACCATCCTACCAAGTGAGTGTGAAACAGAACCCTCTAACTGTTTTACATGAAGGTAGGATTGGTCGTGTTCTTTTTTCTGTCTTATAAACATGCTGGATGACAGGAATATCTTGCTACTTCTACTTACACTTAGGTCACACTACACAGGCATGCACATGCACATACAGTGGAACTTTGGTTTTTGGCATTAATTCGTTCCAGAAAGTGTGACGAAAACCAAATTCGACGAAAACTGAAGCAATATTTCCCTTAAAAAATAATGTAAATCCAATTAATCCATTCCAGACACCCAAAAGTATTAACAAAAAATACATTTTATAGAGAATAACTATAGTTTTACATACAGAAAACAATGAGAAATAAATATAAAGAACTAATGAAATGGATAAATGAACATTTAATATCACTTTCACCTTTATTGAAGACTCTTGTTGGTGTATGGAAGATGTGAGGAGGGAGGAGGGAAGAGGAGGAGGGAAGAGGGAG
>NC_069443.1:1499064-1528451 GCF_026875155.1 Cherax quadricarinatus | reverse complement strand
GGCCTTGTTTCTATCACAACAGTGTGTAATGAAATGACAATGTGGGTGCGAAATCTATATATAAACATGAAGTATTGAGTGTGGTAGGAAGGCATCATTATTTATCTACGTGTGAAGGTCATGCACTGTTATGTATTATGCTATCAGACTTACATCTTAGTAGTGGTTTTAATGATATGGGTGAAACATTTTTAGAAAGCTTGACTCAGCCTGTGTTCTTATTACATATTGTTTTTTCATGGGAGCTCTGTAGAGCCCGTAGGTTTAGGTTACCTTTGAGTTAACATGTATTATTGGCTATTTGATGGATGACATAGGATTAGGTTTTTGTTTGTTTTACTGGTCGTGTTGTAAAGTGTATGCAACATATGTATATATTTATACCTTCCTCGAGAAGGTGATATGTTTGGGTGTTTAGTAGATATACGTTGTACATGAATCATGTAGAATTGAATTTTATATTATCTCAATACATTGAGTTATACTGAACGTATCATGTTATTCAATATGGAATAATGCAAGCATTTCATACAATATACAGTTACATATAAAGATTGTTACGTGTCAGGTGGCTTGACACACAAAAAGGAGGAGGGGGGGTAGTGTTTTCAGAATGTAAGGTGTACATTCCGTGGCAGGATGTACAATCAGGAATTATATGTACTTGCCAAGGGGTCTTTAGGTTAGATTTAGTGTTCCAGGCATAATGTCATTACTTCAAGGATTGGAATGGTCATTGTTCACTGTACAGATTTGTGTCTTTAAGATGTAATATGTTAATTGGAAAGTACATGTACTATGCAGAATTTTTCATCACTTTTTTCGCTATGTAATTTGTCGTTTACTTTTATGTACTATGCATGTCTTTTAAATAAAATATAAAAAAAAAACAACTAGGCCCCAAAGGGTTAACAGGAATACATATGGATTTATATCTACATATCTATAGTTCACTTACCTGTTACAAGCAAATTTAGGAAATTTGCTTAGTATATCTGGTATCTTATTTTCATTAATAAGATATCTTGACATGTCACATAGGTTATTATACTGTCTATCTCTCTATTCCTCAATAAGTGGACAATTGAGCACCATTGTGAATGAGGAGCTGATTAAAATATCGACTTGGATGACAGCCAACAAACTTACGCTTAACACCGACAAAACTTACTATATTATGTTTGGTAGCAGAGCAGGAGAGGCACAAATTAACATTAAGATTGACAACACTCTAATTACCAGAAATAATGGGGGAAAATTCTTAGGCTTATACCTTGACAATAACCTGAATTTCAGCACCCATATCCAGCATATAGCCAAAAAAGTATCCAAAACGGTTGGGATCCTCTCCAAGATACGATACTACGTGCCGCAAAATGCCCTTCTCACACTATACCACTCACTTATTTATCCATACCTCACCTATGCTATTTGTGCTTGGGGATCAACTGCAGCAACACCTAAAGCCAATAATAACCCAACAAAAGCTGCAGTAAGAATAATCACTAAATCCCATCCCTGGCAGCACACCCCCCCCACTCTTCAAAGATCTAAACTTACTCCCAGTTCAGTACATCCACACTTACTACTGTGCAATCTATATCTACAGGGCCTTAAACTCTAATATCAACCTTGACCTTAAACGCTTTCTTGATAGTTGTGACAGAACCCACAGACATAACACCAGAAACAAACATCTCTACGACATTCCCCGTGTCCAACTAAACCTTTACAAAAATTCAATGTATGTCAAAGGCACTAAAATCTGGAATACCCTACCTGAGAACTCTAGAACTGCAGACACATTCATCACATTCAAAACTACCATTAGAAAACATCTTATCTCCCTGATACACCCCGTCAACTAACTTCACGAATACCACCTGGTGGTTCACACTTACACTCGCACATTCATTTGACCATAAACAGTAATATTAATCTCAGTCTTAATATAATGAATCCTGTGATACTCCAATACTGAAACTATATACTGTGCCAAAACAAAAGCATTCACACTGCTAAACTCACAAAATAGTATTTAGTCACTTAGCCATAATACCAACTTACCTCATAATTTGTAATATTTTACATTTAAGAATAAAACTAAGTATGCCCGAAATGCCTAGCCATGCTAAGCGTTCTAGTGGTACACTCTGTAATCTCAATTTTACTACATGTTAAACCAAACAATAACCAAATTTCTGTAAACTCAACATTGTAATCCTTATAGAGAATAAACTTTGAATTTGAATTTGAATTTGAATAGTGTTCAAGACAGTGACCATATGCCTGATCACATAATTTATATTTAGTTTGATCATCATCTGTGTGTCTCCCAAACTGCCATAAGTACTTGTAACCAAGCCTAAGTCTGGCCACTACAACATCAGTCAGTACTTGTAACCAAGCCTAAGCCTGGCCACTACAACATCAGTCAGTACTTGTAACCAAGCCTAAGCCTGGCCACTACAACATCATTCAGTACTTGTAACCAAGACTAAGCCTGGCCACTACAACATCAGTCAGCACTTGTAACCAAGCCTAAGCCTGGCCACTACAACATCAGTCAGTACTTGTAACCAAGACTAAGCCTGGCCACTACAACATCAGTCAGTACTTGTAACCAAGACTAAGCCTGTCCACTACAACATCAGTCAATACTTGTAACCGAGCCTAAGCCTGGACACTACAACATCAGTCAGTACTTGTAACCAAGACTAAACCTGGCCTCTACAACATCAGTCAGTACTTGTAACCAAGCCTAAGCCTGGCCACTACAACATCAGTCAGTTCTTGTAACCAAGACTAAGCCTGTCCACTACAACATCAGTTAGTACTTGTAACCAAGACTAAACCTGGCCACTACAACATCAGTCAGTACTTTTAACCAAGACTAAGCCTGGCCACTACAACATCAGTCAGTATTTGTAACAAAGACTAAGCCTGGCCACTACAACATCAGTCAGTGTTCACATTGCAAGTTGCTCCATAAACATACTTATCTATGTTCATGTTATCACAGTGGGTTATAGATCTACTCAGGCTCGTAACTGCATTCCTATAACAATCATTTTCATTATTTACTTCTCTCCTAATATTATTCCTTATGCTAGACACATATATACCAAAGTTTTTTTCTACATTCTTCTTCTGGATACTCTTCTTGGCTAACATATCAACTTTATCATGAAATAGTAATCCAATGTGTGATGGGATCCATAGCAATTGTACATTAATTCCTCCACAAAAGTCATTATTAGACCTTAGTGCAATTACAAGTGAGAGTCTTGTTCTATATTTAATTTGTATTTTTATATTACTAGTTTATACCTAGTTGTACTTTAGTTCATTCCAGCACAACACATAGACAACATCAACTTCATTATGTGTAGTAGTGACTATACCCTACATGACCAAAATACTCTAGCTATATACTTGTCCAAACTTCCTACCACTACAGATATCAGTACTAGAACTCAACACACAACTCAGGATATAAATAACCATAATTTAAACCTAGAATATGATTGATTACGTTGACCCTGATCTAAACCTCCATAATCTGACACCCAATCAAAAACCCATTGGAAAGTAACTGCCTTTATTACACAGCATCACAAGCCACCACTATCCTAAACAATGCTAAAAGTCTATCAGTACTTAACTACAACATCAGGTCCTTAAGCAAACACTATGATGACCTCCTAGCACTCCTTGAATCACTAAAGACACCCTTCTCCTGCATTATTTTTTACTGAGACCTGGCTTAAGCAGGACACAATAGATATCTACCCTCTACCAGGATACACAGCAATTCACAACTGCAGACCAAACCAAGTTGGGGGGGTATTGCAATCTATTACTCTAACCAATTATCTTGTCTTAGCACCACTTGCTTTAGTGATGAATATGGGGAATACATTTTTGCTAATTTTACTGTAAAAAACCTTAAGACGCCTATAACAATCGGTGCCATTTACCGGATACCTCACACAAAACATCCCAAATTTCAGTGAGAAATTAAAGTCACTATAACAAACAGACAAATGAATAAGCACCACCTTCTCTTAGCTGGAGACTTCAACATCAACCTTGGCTTACTAGATGATCAGCCTGTAACTGATTTCATCAACAATATGAACAACACACTTCTCATACCAACAATAACTAAACCAACCAGACTCACTGAGACAAGTGCAACCATAATAGACCACATATGGACCAATATACTAGCCCCCCTTAAATCAGGGATAATCACAGATAGCACTACAGACCACTACCCTACCTTCCTCCTGACAAACATTAGTAAACCACCACTTGAATACAACAAAGTCTCATTTAGACTCCATGACGAGGCCTCAGTAAGGAAGTTCACAGCTGACCTAGAGACTGTTGATTGGCTTACAGAATTCTCCAAGGCCAATGGTATTGATGACTGGACAGACATTTTTCTTGACAAATTACTTAGACTATACAACAAACATTGTCCTATAAAAACAAAACAGATCACAAACAAACGGCTTGGTTGCCCATGGCTAACCAGCACCATTCTGAAATCCATTGACAAGAAACACCAATGTGAAAAGCAATATAGACAGGGCTTAATACACAAAGATACTCTTAAACACTATTCATCAGCTCTCACCAAAGTAATAAAGAAAGCCAAACAACTATACTACTCCAGTAGATTCACAGACACTAGAGGAGATATAAAAAAGACCTGGAAAACACTCTCTCAGATTCTAGGGACCCACAAACTGAGAAAAACCAAGAATATTGTCCTAACTAAACCTAATGAAACACCACTACATCCCACTGACACAGCTAACTAGATAAACGACTTCTTCTCAAACATAGGATCTAATCTCGCCAGTAAAATCCCACGTACCAATGCCCATGCCGGGGACTACCTAGATGGGAATTTCCCTAATTCCTTCTATCTTGCACCAACTGAGCCCACGGAAGTCATTGAGATCATAAAGTCACTTAAAAATAACTCTGGGAATCTGTCTCATGTCCCACCATTACTGTACAAGCGAGCGGCCCATGTCATTTTGCATGCTATTTCATTACTTTTTAACAAGTCACTAGAGACTACCACCTTCCCGAAACTACTCAAGATGGCAAGGGTTACACCAATACATAAAGGTGGTGACCCTACAGACTTAAACAACTATAGGCCAATATCTAACTTACCATTGCTATCCAAAATCTTTGAGAAACTCGTGCACAGGAGACTGTATTCATTTATAATGGCTCAAAACATACTCAACCCCTTCCAGTTTGGATTCAGGAAAAATAAAAGCACTAATGATGCAATCATAAAAATGCTAGATCTGCTTTACACACGCAGGAGGGAGAGATACATGATTATATACACCTGGAAAATCCTAGAGGGACTAGTACCGAACTTGCACACGAAAATCACTCACTACGAAAGCAAAAGACTTGGCAGACGATGCACCATCCCCCCAATGAAAAGCAGGGGTGTCACTAGCACGTTAAGAGACCATACAATAAGTGTCAGGGGCCCGAGACTGTTCAACTGCCTCCCAGCACACATAAGGGGGATTACCAACAGACCCCTGGCAGTCTTCAAGCTGGCACTGGACAAGCACCTAAAGTCAGTTCCTGATCAGCCGGGCTGTGGCTCGTACGTTGGTTTGCGTGCAGCCAGCAGCAACAGCCTGGTTGATCAGGCGCTGATCCACCAGGAGGCCTGGTCACAGACCGGGCCGCGGGGGCGTTGACCCCCGAAACTCTCTCCAGGTAAACTCCAGGTAAACTCCATTGGAAAATAAGGAATATCCACTAGGAATTTTTATTGACCTAAGAAAAGCTTTTGACACAGTAGACCATGACATCCTACTCCACAAACTTGATCACTATGGTATAAGAGGCCATGCGCTTGCTTATTTCAAATCTTACATTACTAATAGGTATCAGTACGTCACCATTAAAGACACAGAATCAGCAACACGGCCACTTGATACTGGAGTTCCGCAGGGAAGTGTCCTTGGTCCCCTGCTCTTCCTCATATACATCAATGACCTTCCAAACGTATCCCAACACCTGAAACCCATTCTCTTTGCTGATGACACGACTTATGTCATCTCTCACCCTAATCTTGCCACCCTCAACACCATTGTGAATGAGGAGCTGATTAAAATATCGACTTGGATGACAGCCAATAAACTTATGCTTAACACTGACAAAACCTACTATATTATGTTTGGTAGCAGAGCAGGAGATGCACAAATTAACATTAAGATTGACAACACTCTAATTACCAGAAATAATGGGGGAAATTCCTAGGCTTATACCTTGACAACAACCTGAATTTCAGCACCCATATCCAGCATATAGCCAAAAAAGTATCCAAAACGGATGGGATCCTCTCCAAGATACGATACTACGTGCCGCAAAATGCCCTTCTCACACTATACCACTCACTTATTTATCCATACCTCACCTATGCTATTTGTGCTTGGGGATCAACTGCAGCAACACACCTAAAGCCAATAATAACCAACAAAAAGCTGCAGTAAGAATAATTCACTAAATCCCATCCCTGGCAACACACCCCCCATTCTTCATAGACCTAAACTTACTCCCAGTTCAGTACATCACACTTACTACTGTGCAATCTACATCTACAGGGCCTTAAACTCAATATCAACCTTGACCTAAAACGCTTTCTTGATAGTTGTGACAGAACCCACAGGCATAACACCAGACACAAACATCTCTACGACATTTCCCGTGTCCGACTAAACCTTTACAAAAATTCAATGTATGTCAAAGGCCCTAAAATCTGGAATACCCTACCTGAGAACTCTAGAACTGCAGACACATTCATCACCTTCAAAACTACCACTAGAAAACATCTTATCTCCCTGATACACCCCGTCAACTAACTACACGAATACCACCTGGTGGTTCACACTTACACTCACTCACTCATTTGACCATAAACAGAAATATTAATCTCAATCTTAAAATAATGAATCCTGTGATACTCCAATACTGAAACTATGTACTGTGCCAAAACAAAAGCATTCACATTGCTAAACTCACAAACTAGTATTTAGTCACTTAGCCATAATACCAACTTACCTCATAATTTGTAATATTTTACAATTAAGAATAAAACTAAGTATGCCCGAAATGCCTAGCCATGCTAAGCGTTCTAGTGGTACACTCTGTAATCACAATTTTACTACATGTAAACCAAACAATAACCAAATTTCTGTAAACTCAGCATTGTAATCCTTATAGAGAATAAACTTTGAATTGAATTTGAATTGAATTGAATTGAATTTGTCCCTGATTTTTGAGTATCTGTACCTGGCTTCTCCAATGAGCATGTTGTTGGAGTCATTATATGAGTTAAGAGCCTTCAATGATGACATAGAATCAGTAATGATGATAGAGTCAAGCTCAGTGTCATAGGTTAGCTTTAGCGCCAATAGGATTGCAAACAATTCAGTTTGCAGTGTAGACGCCCAGTTGTTAATTCTTATGCCTAACTCAACAAATTTATTATCGTTCTTAACTAGGAAGGTGGCAACAAGAGCAGATGCAGTCCTGCCAGAAGACTCCTGTTTAGATCCATCAGTGTATATAACTTGTGATAACTTATTACTACCAGCTAGGTGAGAAATTTCTTCTTGAGCAGTTGCTCTAACAAGTGATTTGAGGAAGGGATAACTAGCAATGAGCTTCTTCGGAGGGACTTGCAGGTATGTGATATTAAATTCCAATATTAATATTGACCTAAAATGCTTTCTTGATAGTTGTGACAGAACCCACAGGCATAACACCAGACACAAACATCTCTATGATATTCCCCGTGTCCGACTAAACCTTTACAAAAATTCAATGTGTGTCAAAGGGCCTAAAATCTGGAACACATTACCTGAAAACTCTAGAACTGCAGACACATTCATCACTTTCAAAACTACCGTTAGAAAACATCTTATCTCCCTGATACACCCCAACAACTAACTACATGTAAACCACCTGGTGGTTCACACTTACATCCATTCACTTATTGACTTATAATCAGTTTACGAACTTTACTCATAGAATCATAAGATACTAAGTCAGTTTCATATTTAGGCTTTAGTATGTTCACCAATTATTATGCGTACACTCATGTTCATTCTGCCTCAACAAATTTACATCTTCTAAGCATCACAAACACTCATATGTAGTCACTCTAGCTTAATCCATCAGTATATAACTTTAAACTTAGATATTATCAAGTCTGCCGAAAATTTCCTTCTTAGCCATTGCTCAACAGTGTTCTAGTGAAGCCCTAACTATTAGCTTTTTCAACTCATTGTATATAAATCCCAATATTAATTTACCTTAAAATCTTCTGATTGACAATCCTAAGAGATAACTTCACTCAACTTTCCCCTAAACACCCTTACTAACTTTCCTGTCAACAAGTCACCTTTCACTCAATTTCACCTTCTCAAGTCATCCTTCATCAATTTCACCTTACATCAGTCATCCCTTCACTCAACTTTCACCTTCATGAAGTCATCCTTCACTCAACTTTCACTTCATCAAGTCATCCTTCATTAACTTTCACCTGGTCATCCTTCACTCAACTTCACTTTACACAGTCATCTTCATCAAAATTTCACCTTCATCAAGCCTCCTTCATCAACCTTTCACCTTCATCAAGTCATCTTCACTCAACTTTCACCTTATCAGTATCACTCACTTTCACTATCAAGTCATCTTCACTCAACTTTCACCTTCATCAAGTCATCTCACCAATTTCACCTTACAAGTCATCCTTCACTCAACTTTCAAACTTCATCCAAGTCATCCTTCACTCAAACTTTCACCTTCATCAAGTCATCCTTCACTCAACTTTCACCTTCATCAAGTCATCCTTCACTCAACTTTCACTTTCATCAAGTCATCTTCACTCAACTTTCACCTTCATCAAGTATCCTTCACTCAACTTTCACCTTCATCAAGTCATCTTCACTCAACTTTCACCTTCATCAAGTCATCCTTCACTCAACTTTCACCTTCATCAAGTCATCCTTCCTCACTTTCACTTCATCAATTCATCCTTCACTCACTTATTCACTTCATCAAGTCATCCTTCATTCAACTTTCACCTTCATCAAGTCATCCTTCACTCAACTTTCACCTTCATCAAGTCATCCTTCACTCAACTTTCACCTTATAAGTCATCCTTCACTCAATTTCACCTTCATCAAGTCATCTTCACTCAACTTTCCCTTCATCAAGTCATCCTTTCACTCAACTTTCACTTAAACAAGTCATCCTTCACTCAACTTTCACCTTCAAAGTCATCCTATAAACTTTCACTTCTCAAGTCATCCTTCACTCAACTTTCACCTTCATCAAGCCATCCTTCACTCAACTTTCCTTCATCAAGTCATCTTCACTAACTTTCACCTTCATCAAGTCATCCTTCACTCAACTTTCACCTTCATCAAGTCATCCTTTCACTCAACTTTCACCTTCATCAAGTCATCTTCACTCAACTTTCACCTTCATCAAGTCATCCTTCACTCAACTTTCACCTTCATCAAGTCATCCTTCACTCAACTTTCACCTTCATCAAGTCATCCTTCACTCAACTTTCACCTTCATCAAGTCATCCTTCACTCAACTTTCACCTTCATCAAGCATCCTTCACTCAACTTTCCCCTTTCATCAAGTCATCCTTCACTCAACTTTCACCTTCTTCAAGTCATCCTTCACTCAACTTTCACCTTCATCAAGTCATCTTCACTCAACTTTTCACCTTCATCAAGTCATCTTCACTCAACTTTCACTTCATCAAGTCATCCTTCACTCAACTTTCACCTTCATCAAGTCATCCTTCACTCAACTTTCACTTCATAAGTCATCCTTTCACTCAACTTTCCCCTTCATCAAGTCATTCTTCACTCAACTTTCACTTCATCAAGCTTTCCTTCACTCAACTTTCACCTTCATCAAGTCATCCTTCACTCAACTTTCACCTTCATCAAGTCATCTTCACTCAACTTTCATCCTTCATCAAGTCATCCTTCACTCAACTTTCACCTTCATCAAGTCATCCTTCACTCAACTTTCACCTTCATCAAGTCATCCTTCACTCAACTTTCCTTCATTCAAGTCATCTTCACTAACTTTCACCTTCTTCAAGCACCCTTTTCACTCAACTTTCACCTTCTCAAGTCATCTTCACTCACTTTACCTCATCAAGTCATCTTCACTCAATTTTACCTTCATCAAGTCATCCTTCACTCAACTTTCACCTTCATTCAAGTCATCCTTTACTCAACTTTCACCTTCAAAGTCATCCTTCACTCAACTTTCACCTTCATTAAGTCATCCTTCACTCAACTTTCACCTTCATCAAGTCATCTTTCACTCAACTTTCACCTTCATCAAGCCATCCTTCACTCAACTTTCACCTTCATCAAGTCATTCTTCACTCAACTTTCACCTTCATGAAGTCATCCTTCACTCAACTTTCACCTTTATACTTCATCAAGTCATCCTTCACTCAACTTTCACCTTCATCAAGTCATCCTTCACTCAACTTTCACCTTCATAAGCATCCTTCACTCAACTCACTTCATCACCTTCACTTACTTTCACCTTCATCAAGTCATCCTTCACTCAACTTTCACCTTCATCAAGTCATCCTTCACTCAACTTTCACCTTCATGAAGTCATCCTTCACTCAACTTTCACCTTCATAAGCCATCCTTCACTCAACTTTCACCTTCATCAAGTCATCCTTCACTCACTTTCACCTTCATCAAGTCATCTTCACTCAACTTTCACCTTCATCAAGTCATCCTTCACTCAATTTTTCATTTTCATCAAGGCATCCTTCACTCAACTTTCACTTTCAAGCATCTTCAAACTTATACCTTCATGAAGTCATCTTCATCAACTTTCACCTTCATGTACTTCATAAGTCCATAGTATCACTCAACTTTCAACTTCATCAAGTCATCTTCACTCAACTTTTTACCTTCATCACAAGTCATTCTTCACTAACTTTCACCTTCATGAAGTCATCCTTCACTCAACTTTCACCTTCATCAAGTCATTCTTCACTCAACTTTCACCTTCATGAAGTCATCCTTCACTCAACTTTCACCTTCATGAAGTCATCCTTCACTCAACTTTCACCTTCTTCAGCCTTCTTCAACTTTCACCTTCATGAAGTCATCCTTCACTCAACTTTCACCTTCATCAAGTCATCCTTCACTCAACTTTCACCTTCATCAAGCATCCTTCACTCAACTTTCACCTTCAATGAAGTAATCTTCACTCAACTTTCACTTCATAAGTCATCTTGCACTCAACTTTCACCTTCTTTCAAGCCATCCTTCACTCAACTTTCACCTTCATCACAGTCATTCTTCACTCAACTTTCACCTTCATAAAGTCACCCTTCACTCAACTTTCACTTCATCAAGGCCATCCTTCACTCAACTTTCACTTCATCAAGTCATCCTTCACTAACTTTCACCTTCTTTCAAGTCATATTTCACTCAACTTTCACCTTCATCAAGTCATCCTTCACTCAACTTTCACCTTTCATGAAGTCATCCTTCACTCAACTTCCCTTCATCAAGTCATCCTTCACTCAACTTTCACCTTCTCAAGTCATCCTTCACTCAACTTTCACCTTCATCAACGTCATCTTCACTCAACTTTCACCTTCATAAAGTCATCCTTCACTAAACTTTCACCTTCATCAGGCCATCCTTCACTCAACTTTCACCTTCATCAAGTCATCCTTCACTCAACTTTCACCTTCATCAAGTCATTCTTCACTCAACTTTCACCTTCATCAAGTCATCTTCACTCAACTTTCACTTCATCAAGCATCCTTCACTCAACTTCCATCTTCATCAAGTCATCCTTCACTAACTTTCACCTTCATCAAGTCATTTTCACTCAACTTTCACCTTCATCAAGTCATCCTTCACTCAACTTTACTTCGCCTTCATCAAGTCATCCTTCACTCAACTTTCACCTTCATTAAGACATCCTTCACTCAACTTTCACTTCATCAAGTCATCCTTCACTCAACTTTCACCTTCATCAAGTCATTCTTCACTCAACTTTCACCTTCATCAAGTCATCCTTCACTCAACTTTTACCTTCATCAAGCCATCCTTCACTCAACTTTCACCTTCATCAAGCATCTTCACTCAACTTTCACCTTTATGAATCATCCTTCACTCAACTTTACCTTCATTGAAGTCATCCTTCACTCAACTTTCACCTTCATCAAGTCATTCTTCACTCAACTTTCACCTTCATGAAGTCATCCTTCACTCAACTTTCACCTTCATCAAGTCATCCTTCACTCAACTTTCCCCTTTTCATGCAAGGTAAAATTTTACTCAACTTTAACCTTCATGAAATCATTCTTCATCAACTTTCACCTTCATCAAGTCATTATTCACTCAACTTTCACCTTCATGAAGTCATCCTTCACTCAACTTTCACCTTCATCAAATCATTCTTCACTCAACTTTCACCTTCATGAAGTCATCCTTCACTCAACTTTCACCTTCATCAAATCATTCTTCACTCAACTTTCACCTTCATGGAGTCATCCTTCACTCAACTTTCACCTTTATGAAGTCATCCTTCACTCAACTTTCACCTTCATTAAGTCATCCTTCACTCAACTTTCACCTTCATGAAGTCATCCTTCACTCAACTTTCACCTTCATCAAGTCATCCTTCACTCAACTTTCACCTTCATCAAGCCATCCTTCACTCTACTTTCACATTCATCAAGTCATCCTTCACTCAACTTTCACCTTCATCAAGCCATCCTTCACTCACCTTTTACCTTCATCAAGCCATCCTTCACTAAAACTTTCACGTTCATCAAGCCATCCTTCACTAAATCTTTCCCTTCATCAAGTCATCCTTCACTCAACTTTCACCTTCATCAAGTCATCCTTCACTCAACTTCCACCTTCATCAAGTCATCCTTCACTCAACTTTCACCCTCATCAAGCCATCCTTCACTCAACTTTGACCTTCATCAAGTCATCCTTCACTCAATTTTCTCCTTCATCAAGTCATCCTTCACTTAACTTTCACCTTCATCAAGTCATCCTTCACTCAACTTTCACCTTCATCAAGTCATCCTTCACTCAACTTTCACTTTCATCAAGCCATCCTTCACTCAACTTTCGCCTTCATCAAGTCATCCTTCACTCAACTTTCACCTTCATCAAGTCATCTTTCACTCAATTTTCACTTTCATCAAGTCATCCTTCACTCAACTTTCACCTTCATCAAGTCATCCTTCACTCATCTTTCACCTTCAAGCCATCCTTCACTCAACTTTCACCTTCATCAAGTCATCCTTCACTCAACTTTCACCTTCATCAAGTCATCCTTCACTCAACTTTCACCTTCATCAAGCCATCCTTCACTCAACTTTCACCTTCATCAAGTCATCCTTCACTCAACTTTCACCTTCATCAAGTCATCCTTCACTCAACTTTCACCTTCACCAAGTCTCCTTCACTCAACTTTCACCTTCATCAAGCCCATCCTTCACTCATATTTCACCTTCTCAAGTCATCCTTCACTCAACTTTCACCTTCATCAAGTATCCTTCACTCAACTTTCACCTTCATCAAGTCATCCTTCACTCAACTTTCACCTTCACCAGTCTCCTTCACTCAACTTTCACCTTCATCAACCATCCTTCACTCAACTTTCACCTCATCCTTCACTCAAGTTTCACCTTCACAAGTCATTTTCACTAACTT
The DNA here is from genome assembly GCF_026875155.1 of Cherax quadricarinatus. NCBI lineage: Eukaryota > Metazoa > Arthropoda > Malacostraca > Decapoda > Parastacidae > Cherax > Cherax quadricarinatus. The sequence goes on along the minus strand of NC_069443.1, from coordinate 1,514,640 downwards.
TCCCCTTCATAGTTTCCTTCACTCAACTTTCACATCATCAAGTCATCTTCACTCAACTTTCACTCATCAGTCATCCTTTCACTCAACTTTACCTTCATCTTCACTCAACTTTCACCTTCATCAAGTCGTCCTTCACTAAAACTTTCACCTTCATCAAGTCATCCTTCACTCAACTTTCACCTTCATCCTTCCCTCAACTTTCACGTTCATCAAGTCGTCCTTCACTCAGCTTTCACCTTCATCAAGTCGTCCTTCAGTCAACTTTCACCTTCATCCTTCACTCAAGTTTCACCTTCATCAAGTCATGTTTCACTCAACTTTCACCTTCAAGTCGTCCTTCACTCAGCTTTCACCTTCATCAAGTCGTCCTTCACTCAACTTTCACCTTCATCCTTCACTCAACTTTCACCTTCATCAAGTCATCCTTCACTCAACTTTCACCTTCATGAAGTCATCCTTCACTCAACTTTCACCTTCATCAAGTCATCCTTCACTCAACTTTCACCTTCATCAAGCCATCCTTCACTCAGCTTTCACCTTCATCAAGTCATCCTTCACTCAACTTTCACCTTCATAAAGTCATCTTTCACTCAACTTTCACCTTCATCAGGCCATCCTTCACTCAACTTTCACCTTCATCAATTCATCCTTCACTCAACCTTCATCCTTCATCAAGTCATTCTTCACTCAACTTTCACCTTCATCAAGTCATCCTTCACTCAACTTTCACTTTCATCAAGCCATCCTTCACTCAACTTCCATCTTCATCAAGTCATCCTTCACTTAACTTTCACCTTCATCAAGTCATCCTTCACTCAACTTTCACCTTCATCAAGTCATCCTTCACTCAACTTTCACCTTCATCCTTCATCAAGTCATCCTTCACTCAACTTTCACCTTCATTAAGCCATCCTTCACTCAACTTTCAACTTCATCAAGTCATCCTTCACTCAACTTTCTTCTTCATACTTCATCAAGTCATCCTTCACTCAACTTTCACCTTCATTAAGCCATCCTTCACTCAACTTTCACCTTCATCAAGTCATCCTTCACTCAACTTTTACCTTCATCAAGCCATCCTTCACTCAACTTTCACCTTCATCAAGCCATCTTTCACTCAACTTTCACCTTCATGAAGTCATCCTTCACTCAACTTTCACCTTCATGAAATCATTCTTCATCAACTTTCACCTTCATCAAGTCATTATTCACTCAACTTTCACCTTCATGAAGTCATCCTTCACTCAACTTTCACCTTCATCAAATCATTCTTCACTCAACTTTCACCTTCATCAAGCCATCCTTCACTCAACTTTCACCTTCATGAAGTCATCCTTCACTCAACTTTCACCTTCATCAAGTCATCCTTCACTTAACTTTCACCTTCATCAAGTCATCCTTCACTCAACTTTCACCTTCATCAAGCCATCCTTCACTCTACTTTCATCTTCATCAAGTCATCCTTCACTCAACTTTCACCTTCATCAAGCCATCCTTCACTCACCTTTTACCTTCATCAAGCCATCCTTCACTCAACTTTCACGTTCAACAAGCCATCCTTCATCTCAACTTTCGCCTTCATCAAGTCATCCTTCACTCAAATTTCACCTTCATCAAGTCATCCTTCACTCAAATTTCACCTTCATCAAGTCATCCTTCACTCAACTTCCACCTTCATCAAGTCATCCTTCACTCAACTTTCATCTTTATCAAGTCATCCTTCGCTCAACTTTCACCCTCATCAAGCCATCCTTCACTCAACTTTCACCTTCATCAAGTCATCCTTCACTCAACTTTCACCTTCATCAAGTCATCTTTCACTCAATTTTCACCTTCATCAAGTCATCCTTCACTCAACTTTCACCTTCATCAAGTCATGCTTCACTCATCTTTCACCTTCAAGCCATCCTTCACTCAACTTTCACCTTCATCAAGTCATCCTTCACTCAACTTTCACCTTCATCAAGTCATCCTTCACTCAACTTTCACCTTCATCAAGCCATCCTTCACTCAACTTTCACCTTCATCAAGTCATCCTTCACTCAACTTTCACCTTCATCAAGTCATCCTTCACTCAACTTTCCCTTCATCAAGCCATCCTTCACTCAACTTTCACCTTCATCAAGTCACCCTTCACTCAACTTCACCTTCATCAAGTCATCCTTCACTCAACTTTCACCTTCATCAAGCCATCTTTCACTCAACATTCACCTTCATCAAGTCATCCTTCACTCAACTTTCACCTTCATCAAGTCATCCTTCACTCAACTTTCACCTTCATCAAGTCATCCTTCACTCAACTTTCACCTTCATCAAGTCATCCTTCACTCAACTTTCACCTTCATCAAGCCATCCTTCACTCAATTTTCACCTTCCTCATGTCATCCTTCACTCAACTTTCACCTTCATCAAGTCATCCTTCACTCACTTTCACCTTCATCGAGTCATCCTTCACTCAACTTTCACCTTCACCAAGTCATCCTTCACTCAACTTTCACCTTCATCAAACCATCCTTCACTCAACTTTCACCTTCATCCTTCACTCAAGTTTCACCTTCATCAAGTCATCCTTCACTCAACTTTCACCTTCATCAAGTCATTCTTCACTCAACTTTCACCTTCATCAAGCCATCCTTCACTCAACTTTCACACTCATCAAGTCATCCTTCACTCAACTTTCACCTTCATCAAGTCGTCCTTCACTCAACTTTCACCTTCATCCTTCACTCAACTTTCACCTTCAAGTCGTCCTTCACTCAGCTTTCACCTTCATCAAGTCGTCCTTCACTCAACTTTCACCTTCATCCTTCACTCAACTTTCACCTTCATCAAGTCATCCTTCACTCAACTTTCACCTTCATCAAGTCATCCTTCACTCAAGTTTCACCTTCATCCTTCCCTCAACTTTCACCTTCATCAAGTCATCCTTCACTCAACTTTCACCTTCATCCTTCACTCAACTTTCACCTTCATCCTTCACTCAACTTTCACCTTCATCAAGTCGTCCTTCACTCAACTTTCACCTTCATCAAGTCATCCTTCACTCAAGTCATCCTTCACTCAAGTTTCACCTTCATCCTTCCCTCAACTTTCACCTTCATCAAGTCATCCTTCACTCAACTTTCACCTTCATCCTTCACTCAACTTTCACCTTCATGTCGTCCTTCACTCAGCTTTCACCTTCATCAAGTCGTCCTTCACTCAACTTTCACCTTCATCCTTCACTCAACTTTCACCTTCATCAAGTCATGTTTCACTCAACTTTCACCTTCATCCTTCACTCAACTTATCCACTCACAAATATGTAAATATATACTCTTCTTCCACACTACCTCCTGTCTCACATCATAATTACCACTTTCAAAACTTTGTCATTTTTAATCATCTAACTGTTTTCCAAGTTCACTTTTAAATCCCCTTTCCTTGTAACTTTTTATTATTATTATTATTATTATTATTATTATTATTATTATTATTATTATTATTATTATTATTATTATTATTATTATGAGCTATATCTCTAGCACTGTTGCTACAAATACTAAAGATGGGACAAGCTGAGCTTATCTCTACTATTGTGGCTACAAATACTTATAACACCAGGAACATAGAGCTCTCTTGCAGATACAAATATTAGAGACAATAACAAAAGCAGATTAGCTTTGCTCTTGTAGCTACAAATACTGAAGATGGGACACCATGAACACAGGTCTGCTGCTATAGTTGTAAACAAGTTATCACTTACCAGGTATGACATTCAGTAATCAACACATGATAAACCATTATGCCTCCATCAATAATGCTTTATAATTTTTTGGACACACTGGCCATGTCCCAACAAGGTAAGGTGACCCAGAAAGGTGGAAACTCAGCCACCATCAATCATTCAATCACTATCTTGCCTGAAAGATGGTAATATTACAGTTCAGATGACCCACAGAACTATAACAAATCCACCCTTCCTTTAGAGTGCTAGTACTGTACTTGCAATCAACAAGACTTAAGTCTGGCTAGCCAATTTCCCTGAACCCCTTCATAAATATTACCCTTCACACACTCCACCAAATACTGAAGATAGGACACTACAGGCAAGCAAGGTGCTAGTAACCCCTTCTCCTGCATATACTGCAAAATTAAAAAGGAAAATCTTTTGTTTATCCTTTCGGGCCATCCATTTTTTCAAAGATCTGTTCATTCATTCCAGGCACTGTATTACCCCTGTAGGTCTGGCATTTTCTCATAAATGCAGCAGTAGTAGTAATAATAGTAGTAGAAGTACTAGTAGCAGCAGCAGTTATAGTTCCAGCAGTTGTAGTAGTGTTAATTATTATATGCTTGGTGTTGCTTCTCTCAGTTTCTTTGCTAAGTGAAACATTTTTATTATCTATATTGCAGTAATTGTTAGGCTTGTTGCCAGTCTACCACTGAAATTTAAATTATTTAGCAGTAGTAGATTTTTTATTGATCTTATTTTCAAATATGTGCATTATATTTTCTCATAACTTGTGGATTTTGTTTTCATATTAGCACAGTTTTGGTGAGGATGGAGTTCTTCCAAGTGAGGCTCTAATACCTGGCTACATTTTGGTTTGAATTTGGTGTGTTATACCAGGGTAGTGTATTATTTGTAGTACTCTGTGGTTTATTGTTCCATGTTAATGTAACATTTGTAGTACTCTGTGGTGTATAGTTCCATGTTAGTGTATCATTTGTAGTACTCTGTGGTGTATAGTTCCATGTTATTGTATCATTTGTAGTACTCCGTGGTGTATTGTTCTATGTTATTGTATCATTTGTAGTACTCCGTGGTGTATTGTTCCAGGTTAGTTTATCATGGTTAGTTTATCAGGCTCTGGTGACCTGGTGGCTAACGCTCTCGCTTCACACGGCGAGGGCCTGGGTTCGATTCCCAGCCAGAGTAGAAACATTTTGCGTGTTTCTTTCCACCTGTTGTTTATGTTCCCCATCAGTAAAATGGGTACCTGGGTGTTAGTCGACTGGTGTGGGTCGCATCCTGGGACACTGACCTAATTTGCCCAACATGCTGAGCTTAACAAGGGGCTTTCTATATAGTATTATGTCACTGATGTCAGCTAGGACTGTATACTGTGTACATGTACTTGTAGTAAATAAAGATATTATTATTATTATTATTATTATTATTATTATTATTATTATTATTATTATTATTATTATTATTATTATTATTATTATTATTATTATTATTATTATTTGTGGTACTCTGTGGTGTATTGTTCCATGTTATTGTATCATATGTGGTACTCTGTGGGGTATTGTTCCATGTTCAGTGTATCATTTGTGGTATTCTGTGGTGGATTGTTCCATGTTAAGTGTATCATTTGTGGTGGTCAGTACAAGATAAAATCTATCTTTGGTGTTCGCTAAACTCTGCCTCTTTTAGTTAGATAAGATTCTCTTATTTCAGTTAAAAATATGTCGTCGAGAGGTCTGCAAGACTTGTTATTAACTATTTAAGTTTGTGATTGTTGAGTTCTTGCTGAGTTGTCATCACATAAATCTTCGTAGTGAAGAGTCAGTTCTTGCTTTAGTATATTGAACCCCGAAATTTTTTCCTTCACTTTTCTTTGGTGGCTGTATATATATGACAACATGAATTTCTAACTGAAGGTAGAATAATATCTAGAAAGCTGTATTAATCCCTTCAGGGTCCAAGGGCAAAATCTGAAGTGGTGCTCCAGTGTCCAAGAAATTTTGAAAATAAAAAAATTATTTTTTTCTTACAGAATTAAACAAATCATCCTTCACTCAACTTTCACCTTCATCCTTCAAGTCATCCTTCACTCATCTTTCACCTCCATCCTTCATCAAGTCATCCTTCACTCAACTTTCATCTTCATCAAGTCATCCTTCACTCAACTTTCATCTTCATCAAGTCATCCTTCACTCAACTTTCACCTTCATCCTTCACTCAACTTTCACTTTCATCCTTCATCAAGTCATCCTTCACTCAACTAAATTTCAGCACCCATATCCAACACATAACAAAAAAAGTATCCAAAACGGTGGGGATCCTCTCCAAGATACGACATTACGTGCCACAAACTGCCCTTCTCACACTATACCATTCATTCATTTATCCATACCGCACCTATGCTATTTATGCTTGGGGATCAACTGCAGAAACACATCTAAAGCCAATAATAACCCAACAAAAAGCCGCAGTAAGAATAATCACTAAATCCCATCCCTGGCAACACATCCCCCACTCTTCATAGATCTAAACTTACTCCCTGTTCAGAACATCCACACTTACTACTGTGCAATCTGTATATACAGGACCTTAAAGACGTGTGATGCCACTGTACTTTGGTCAAAAGACAATATATGTATAAAGCAAACCATCATGTAGACCAGGTGCCAGTGGAAACACAGTGTTATTAGCATACCATGTTAAAACTCTGTACTCACAAGCACACACACAAACACTCGGACACAAACACACACTCTCTCTCTGTCTCTGTCTGTCCCTCTCTGTCTCTGTTTGTCTGTCTGTCTCTCTCTCTCTCTCTCTCTCTCTCTCTCTCTCTCTCTCTCACATGTGTGTTTACCTGGACCTGGAGTTTACCTGGAGAGAGTTCCGGGGGTCAACGCCCCCGCGGCCCGGTCTGTGACCAGGCCTCCTGGTGGATCAGAGCCTGATCAACCAGGCTGTTGCTGCTGGCTGCACGCAAACCAACGTACGAGCCACAGCCCGGCTGATCAGGAACTGACTTTAGGTGCTTGTCCAGTGCCAGCTTGAAGACTGCCAGGGGTCTGTTGGTAATCCCCCTTATGTGTGCTGGGAGGCAGTTGAACAGTCTCGGGCCCCTGACACTTATTGTATGGTCTCTTAAACGTCTAGTGACACCCCTGCTTTTCATTGGGGGGATGGTGCATCGTCTGCCAAGTCTTTTGCTTTCGTATGAGTGATTTTCGTGTGCAAGTTCGGTACTAGTCCCTCTAGGATTTTCCAGGTGTATATAATCATGTATCTCTCCCTCCTGCGTTCCAGGGAATACAGGTTTAGGAACCTCAAGCGCTCCCAAAAATTTGAGGTGTTTTATCTCCGTTATGCGCGCCGTGAAAGTTCTCTGTACATTTTCTAGGTCGGCAAATTTCACCTGCCTTGAAAGGTGCTGTTAGTGTGCAGCAATATTCCAGCCTAGATAGAACAAGTGACCTGAAGAGTGTCATCATGGGCTTGGCCTCCCTAGTTTTGAAGGTTCTCATTAATCCATCCTGTCATTTTTCTAGCAGATGCGATTCATACAATGTTATGGTCCTTGAAGGTGAGATCCTCCGACATGATCACTCCCAGGTCTTTGACGTTGGTGTTTCGCTCTATTTGTGGCCAGAATTTGTTTTGTACTCTGATGAAGATTTAATTTCCTCATGTTTACCATATCTGAGTAATTGAAATTTCTCATCGTTGAACTTCATATTGTTTTCTGCAGCCCACTGAAAGATTTGGTTGATGTCCCGCTTGGAGCTTTGCAGTGTCTGCAATGGAAGACACTGTCATGCAGATTCGGGTGTCATCTGCAAAGGAAGACACGGTGCTGTGGCTGACATCCTTGTCTATGTCGGATATGAGGATGAGGAACAAGATGGGAGCGAGTACTGTGCCTTGTGGAACAGAGCTTTTCACCGTAGCTGCCTCGGACTTTACTCTGTTGACGACTACTCTCTGTGTTCTGTTAGTGAGGAAATTATAGATCCATCGACCGACTTTTCCTGTTATTCCTTTAGCACGCATTTTGTGCGCTATTACGCCATGGTCACACTTGTCGAAGGCTTTTGCAAAGTCTGTATATATTACATCTGCATTCTTTTTGTCTTCTAGTGCATTTAGGACCTTGTCGTAGTGATCCAATAGTTGAGACAGACAGGAGCGACCTGTTCTAAACCCATGTTGCCCTGGGTTGTGTAACTGATGGGTTTCTAGATGGGTGGTGATCTTGCTTCTTAGGACCCTTGGTTCGTTTATAAGAAGATACTTTTACATATGTGTATGTTTGTGCGCTTGTTAACTTTCCAATGTCAAATGCGACAGATGAATTAATAAATAAAAATGAAGACAGTGTAATATTTAATACAGTTTGATGGAAGCAGACAAATTCGTCAACACTTGGGCAGTCATCTATATAAAATAAAGCACTCACAAATACTTTTAAACTGCTATATTATTAAAACAAAATCTTGTACTCAGAATAACTTCATAGTGTAACATAAAAGGAATTCCAAAACTATAATTAATTAGCCAGTGCTTGGTGGCCGAACTGTGTGACAGCTTGGTGGCGTCTAGCTGGTGTACGGTCGCGGCTGTCTTGGTGGCTGGAATTACTGGACGCAGTTTTCTGTGTGTGTCCCCTCCAGTAATTCCACCCACCTGGACAGTCTCTACCGTAGACCAGCTAGACAAGACCAAGTTTCCACCCAACAAAGTCACTGGGGGTGGCAAGCGCTGACTCTGGGGAAGTGGGGAAGGGAGTCCATCTAAGGTGACACAGGTGGACTCCTGGAGACATTAATCCGGGGAAGGCACTGCTGACTCTAAGGAAGTGGGGAAGGGAGACCACCTGAGGTGACACAGGTGGACTCCTGGAGACGCTAATCCGGGGAAGGCACCGCTGACCTTAGGTAAGTGGGGAAGGGAAGACATCTGGGAGCGAGCGGATGGATTCCTGGATACATGAACTTGGGAAAGGTTGTTGTTGAGGCTGACCTTCGGTAAGTGTGGAAGGGGATACATCCGGGAGCGAACGGATGGATTCCTGGATACATGAACCTGGGGAAAGCATGAATACATGCAGTTGAGGCTGACCTTGGGGAAGTGGGGAAGGGAAGACATCCGGCGGTAGACGGATAGATTCCTGGATACATGAACCTGGGGAAGGCAAGAATACCGCTGACTTTGGAGAAGTGGGGAAGGGAGTCCACCTGAGGTGACACCAAGTGGACTCCTGGAGACACTGAACCGGGGAAGGCACTGACCTAACTCGCTGACCTTAGGTAAGTGGGGAAGGGAGGACATCCGGGAGCGAACGGATGGATTCCTGGATACATGAACTTGGGGAAGGTTGTTGATGAGGCTAACCTTGGGGACGTGGGGAAGGGGAGACATCCGGGAGCGAACGGATGGATTCCTGGATACATGAACTTGGGGAAGGTTGTTGATGAGGCTGACCTTGGGGACGTGGGGAAGGGGAGACATCCGGGAGCGAACGGATGGATTCCTGGATACATGAACCTGGGGAAAGCATGAATACAGGTTGGTGAGGCTGACCTTGGGGAAGTGAGGAAGGGGAAACATCCGGAGGCGGACGGATGGATTCCTAGATACATGAACCTAGGGAAGGCTGAGGCTGGAAGGCAGAGAGAGAGAGAGAGAGAGAGAGAGAGAGAGAGAGAGAGAGAGAGAGAGAGGAGAGAGAGAGAGAGAGAGAGAGAGAGAGAGAGAGAGAGAGAGAGAGGAGAGAGAGAGAGAGAGAGGAGGGAGAGAGAGAGAGAGAGAGAGAGAGAGAGAGAGAGAGAGAGAGAGAGAGAGAGAGAGGGGAGAGAGAGAAGAGAAGAGAGAGAGAGAGAGAAGAGAGAGAGAGAGAGAGAGAGAGAGAGGAGAGAGAGAGGAGAGAGAGAGAGAGAGAGAGAGAGAGAGAGAGAGAGAGAGAGAGAGAGAGAGAGAGAGAGAGAGAGAGAGAGAGAGAGAGAGAGAGGCGAGGCTGACCTTAGTGAAGTGAGGAAGAGGAGACATCCGGGGGCCCACGGATGGATTCCTGGACACATGAACCTGGGGAAGGCGATGGGGGGGGGGGCGGACCTTAAAGACGAACCACTGGCCTCCACGTGGCAAGGTCTGGTAACTCAGAGATAACTCTGAGGCTGATAGTGGTCGCAAATAATAATTATTACAATAAGTTTATTATTAACTGTTACTAATAATTCATGATTTGGATTCAAATGGGTGGTGTTATTCCCACTCCAGCCTCCCCGACAGTAGCCACGGTGGTGTTATTCCCACTCCAGCCTCCCTGACAGTAGCCACGGTTTACCTGGAGTTTACCTGGAGAGAGTTTCGGGGGTCAACGCCCCCGCGGCCCGGTCTGTGACCAGGCCTCCTGGTGGATCAGCGCCTGATCAACCAGGCTGTTGCTGCTGGCTGCACGCAAACCAACGTACGAGCCACAGCCCGGCTGATCAGGAACTGTCTTTAGGTGCTTGTCCAGTGCCAGCTTGAAGACTGCCAGGGGTCTGTTGGTAATCCCCCTTATGTGTGCTGGGAGGCAGTTGAACAGTCTCGGGCCCCTGACACTTATTGTATGGTCTCTTAACGTGCTAGTGACACCCCTGCTTTTCATTGGGGGGATGGTGCATCGTCTGCCAAGTCTTTGCTTTCGTAGTGAGTGATTTTCGTGTGCAAGTTTGGTACTAGTCCCTCTAGGATTTTCCAGGTGTATATAATCATGTATCTCTCCCTCCTGCGTTCCAGGGAATACAGGTTTAGAAACCTCAAGCGCTCCCAGTAATTGAGGTGTTTTATCTCCGTTATGCGCGCCGTGAAAGTTCTCTGTACATTTTCTAGGTCGGCAATTTCACCTGCCTTGAAAGGTGCTGTTAGAGTGCAGCAATATTCCAGCCTAGATAGAACAAGTGACCTGAGAGTGTCATCATGGCTTGGCCTCCCTAGTTTTGAAGGTTCTCATTATCCATCCTGTCATTTTTCTAGCAGATGCGATTGATACAATGTTATGGTCCTTGAAGGTGAGATCCTCCGACATAATCACTCCTAGGTCTTTGACGTTGGTGTTTCGCTCTAATTTGTGGCCAGAATTTGTTTTGTACTCTGATAAGATTTAATTTTCCCCATGTTTACCATATCGAGTAATTGAAATTTCTCATCGTTGAACTTCATATTGTTTTCTGCAGCCCACTGAAAGATTTGGTGATGTCCGCCTGGAGCCTTTTCAGTGTCTGCAATGGAAGACACTGTCATGCAGATTCGGGTGTCATCTGCAAAGGAAGACACGGTGCTGTGGCTGACATCCCTTTTCTAGGGCGGAAAATGAGGATGAGGAACAAGATGGGAGCTAGTACTGTGCCTTGTGGGACAGAGCTTGTCACCGTAGCTGCCTCGGACTTTACTCTGTTGACGACTACTCTCTGTGTTCTTTAGTGAGGAAATTATAGATCCATCGACCCGGGCTTTTCCTGTTATTCTTTAGCGCGCATTTGTGCGCTATTACGCCCCTGGTCACCTTGTCGAAGGCTTTTGCAAAGTCTGTATATATTACATCTGCATTCTTTTTGTCTTCTAGTGCATTTAGGACCTTGTCGTAGTGATCCAGTAGTTGAGACAGACAGGAGCGACCTGTTCTAAACCCATGTTGCCCTGGGTTGTGTAACTGATGGGTTTCTAGATGGGTGGTGATCTTGCTTCTTAGGACCCTTTCAAAGATTTTTATGATATGGGATGTTAGTGCTATTGGTCTGTAGTTCTTTGCTGTTGCTTTACTGCCCCCTTTGTGGTGTTATTCCCACTCCAGCCTCCCTGATAGTAGCCACGGTGGTGTTATTCCCACTCCAGCCTCCCTGACAGTAGCCACGGTGGTGTTATTCCCACTCCAGCCTCCCTGATAGTAGCCACGGTAGTGTTATTCCCACTCCAGCCTCTCTGACAGTAGCCACGGTAGTGTTATTCCCACTCCAGCCTCTCTGACAGTAGCCACGGTGGTGTTATTCCCACTCCAGCCTCTCTGACAGTAGCCACGGTAGTGTTATTCCCACTCCAGCCTCCCTGACAGTAGCCACGGTAGTGTTATTCCCACTCAATAACACAGAAGACCTGTACAGTAACGCAGAAAACCAATACAGTGACACAGAACAATAGTAAATTAACACAGAAGACCAGTACAGTAACAGATAAAACCAATACAGTAACAAGAAGAACAGGAAAGTAACACAGTAGACCAGTACAATAACACAGAGGACTGTACAGTAACACAGAAGAACAGTACAGTATTTTACTGTTCTTCTGTGTTAGTGTTCTGTTTTATGTGTTATAATGCTGTTTTATATGTTATTATTCTGTTTTGTGTTACTATGCTGTTTTACGTCTCAGTTTACTGTTTTATGTGTTACTATAATGTTTTATTTGTCGCTGTACTGTTTAATGTTTTACTTTACCGTTTTATAAATTACTATACAATTTTATGTGTCACTATACTGTTTTATGTGTTTATTGTATCGTGTTTTACTGTACTGTTTTATGTTACTGTGCTATTCTTACATGTTACTGTGCGAGTCTTTTACGTTAGTGTACTTACTGTAAGTCAGTATAGTGTTCTTGGTTGTAAATGGTCAGATGATGCTGACCAACTGTCGTAAAGGTCACTTTTATCCTGAACTGTACTTTAGTGTTTTTTTCTAATGTTCTATTCTTGGGTTTTGCTGTACCAATTTTGTATATGTTTTTACCGTTCTTGTATGTGTACATTCTTGCTGTATCGCTGACGTAAGCTAAAGGTTCTACTCTGCTATTTACACCAAACACTTCAAACTTTCCCACTGCGTCTTACACAACAGTGTCTCCCACACTGATATTCATGACTCTTGCATCACTCAACATTCTCACAACATTCACTTAACATCTCCTAGAATCTCTTTCTTATCTGTACTTTTCTCAAATTTAAAATATTTATCCAAATAAATCTGTCCACAATACACACCAAAAATCAGTAACTGTCTGGTAATAAAGTTGACCATCATGATAGTCTCAGATAATAAAGTTGACCATCATGAGAGTCTCGATCTGACCATCAAAAGAGATTTCGATATTATTATTATAATCAAAAAGAAGCGCTAAGCCACAAGGGCTATACAGCGCTGCAGGGTAGGGAAGGAAGTGAAGGTATTGGGCGGCAGAAGGGGGGAGGGATGATCAGTAGGTTACAGAAAACAGCGGGGCAGGGGATAGTGCGGGGGCAGAGGGTAGCAAGAGATTGAGGTAGAAAGGGCTGAAGGTATCATCAGAGTTTGTGAAGTAAATTCAAATTCAAATTCAAATTCAAAGTTTATTCTCTATAAGGATTACAGTGCTGAGTTTACAGAATTTGGTTATTGTGTGGTTTACATGTAGTAAAATAATAATTACAGAGTGTACCACTAGAACACCTAGCATGGCTAGGCATTTTGGGCAGACTTAGTTTAATTCTTAATTTTAAAATGTTACAAATTATGAGGTAAGTTGGTATTATGGCTAAGTGACTAAATACTAGTTTGTGAGTTTAGCAATGTGAATGCTTTTGTTTTGGCAAAGTACATAGTTTCAGTATTGGAGTATCACAGGATTCATTATTTTAAGATTGAGATTAATATTTTTGTTATGGTCTAAATGGGTGAGTGAGTGTAAGTGTGAACCACCAGGTGGTATTCGTGTAGTTAGTTGACGGGGTGTATCAGGGAGATAAGATGTTTTCTAATGGTAGTTTTGAAGGTGATGAATGTGTCTGCAGTTCTAGAGTTCTCAGGTAGGGTATTCCAGATTTTAGGGCTTTGACATACATTGAATTTTTGTAAAGGTTTAGTCGGACACGGGGAATGTCGTAGAGATGTTTGTGTCTGGTGTTATGCCTGTGGGTTCTGTCACAACTATCAAGAAAGCGTTTAGGTTAAGGTTGATATTAGAGTTTAAGGCCCTGTAGATGTAGATTGCACAGTAGTAAGTGTGGATGTACTGAACTGGGAGTAAGTTTAGATCTATGAAGAGTGGGGGGTGTGTTGCCAGGGATGGGATTTAGTGAATTATTCTTACTGCAGCTTTTTGTTGGGTTATTATTGGCTTTAGGTGTGTTGCTGCAGTTGATCCCCAAGCACAAATAGCATAGGTGAGGTATGGATAAATAAGTGAGTGGTATAGTATGAGAAGGGCATTTTGCGGCACGTAGTATCGTATCTTGGAGAGGATCCCAACCGTTTTGGATACTTTTTTGGTTGTATGCTGGATATGGGTGCTGAAATTCAGGTTGTTGTCAAGGTATAAGCCTAGGAATTTGCCCCCATTATTTCTGGTAATTAGAGTGTTGTCAATCTTAATGTTAATTCGTGCATCTCCTGCTCTGCTACCAAACATAATATAGTAGGTTTTGTCAGTGTTAAGCGTAAGTTTATTGGCTGTCATCCAAGTCGATATTTTAATCAGCTCCTCATTCACAATGGTGTTGAGGGTGGCAAGATTAGGGTGAGAGATGACATAAGTCGTGTCATCAGCAAAGAGAATGGGTTTCAGGTGTTGGGATGCGTTTGGAAGGTCATTGATGTATATGAGGAAGAGCAGGGAACAAGGACACTTCCCTGCGGAAACTCCAGTATCAAGTGGCCGTGTTGCTGATGCTGTGTCTTTTAATGGTGACATACTGATACCTATTAGTAATGTAAGATTTGAAATAAGCAAGCGCATGGCCTCTTATACCGTAATGATCAAGTTTGTGGAGTAGGATGTCGTGGTTTACTGTGTCAAAAGCTTTTCTTAGGTCAATAAAAATTCCTAGTGGATATTCCTTATTTTCCAATGCTGTGTAAAGCAGATCTAGCATTTTTATGATTGCATCATTAGTGCTTTTATTTTTCCTGAATCCAAATTGGCAGGGGTTGAGTATGTTTTGAGCCGTTATAAATGAATACAGTCTCCTGTGCACGAGTTTCTCAAAGATTTTGGATAGCAATGGTAAGTTAGATATTGGCCTATAGTTGTTTAAGTCTGTAGGGTCACCACCTTTTATGTATTGGTGTAACCCTTGCCATCTTGAGTAGTTTCGGGAAGGTGCTAGTCTCTAGTGACTTGTTAAAAAGTAATGAAATAGCATGCGAAAGGACATGGGCTGCTCGCTTGTACAGTAATGGTGGGACATGAGACAGATTCCCAGAGTTATTTTTAAGTGACTTTATAATCTCAGTGACTTCCGTGGGCTCAGTTGGTGCAAGATAGAAGGAATTAGGGAAATTCCCATCAAGGTAGTCCCTGGCATGGGCATTGGTATGTGGGATTTTACTGGCGAGATTAGATCCTATGGTTGAGAAGAAGTCGTTTATCTTGTTAGCTGTGTCAGTGGGATGTAGTGGTGTTTCATTAGGTTTAGTTAGGACAATATTCTTGGTTTTTCTCAGTTTGTGGGTCCCTAGAATCTAAGAGAGTGTTTTCCAGGTCTTTTTTATATCTCCTCTAGTGTCTGTAAAATCTACTGGAGTAGTATAGTTGTTTGGCTTTCTTTA
This sequence comes from Cherax quadricarinatus, assembly GCF_026875155.1. Classification (NCBI taxonomy): domain Eukaryota; kingdom Metazoa; phylum Arthropoda; class Malacostraca; order Decapoda; family Parastacidae; genus Cherax; species Cherax quadricarinatus. The sequence continues at coordinate 1,499,355 of NC_069443.1, read as the reverse complement.
TTACTTTGGTGAGAGCTGATGAATAGTGTTTAAGAGTATCTTTGTGTATTAAGCCCTGTCAATATTGCTTTTCATATTGGGTTTTTTCTTGTCAATGGATTTCAGAATGGTGCTGGTTGCCATGGGCAACCAAGCCGTTTGTTTGTGATCTTTTGTTTTTATAGGACAATGTTTGTTGTATAGTCTAAGTAATTTGTTAAGAAAAATGTCTGTCCAGTCATCAACACCATTGGCCTTGGAGAATTCTGTAGGCCAATCAACAGTCTCTAGGTCAGCTGTGAACTTCCTTAC
>NC_069443.1:1494064-1496564 GCF_026875155.1 Cherax quadricarinatus | reverse complement strand
ACGACTCATTTGTCACAGGTTCTAACCCCGCCCGTACCGTGGATTGTTCATCTACACATAAATGTCGATTAATAAGGAGAAATATGTGCACCAGCGGAAGTCAGACACTCGAACACCTGCTCAGGTCTCACTACTTCTTCACGCTGGCTACCTGGCACTGGAGGTGACACTATGACTCATCCCACCTATTTAACTACTCTACTTTTCCTAGCACCCAGCAAGAAGTTTCTCAAAGAATGTCTGGGCGAGGCACCTCTGTCAATCTCCTGTTCTCTTTGTATATAGATAAGAGTGATTATGCTATAGATGTGCTTTTGCAAAAGTTCTTAGCCAGTGACACACTCCATCCCATTTGTTATTTTCTCCTCTGATCTCAAGTGACATCAGACAAGCTCTGTCACTCTTGACAAAGAGACATTAGCTCTGATTGTACAGTTAAAGCACCATGTTTTTCACACACCATAATAATACTTTTACATTGATAAAGACAATAAAGTGAGAGATACTAGGATAACAAGATGGGATGTCCGTAGCCAATCTTTCACAATTATTGGTCCTCGTAATATTATTACTGATACTTTCTCACGTCTTTGACTTAAATTAACGAAAAAGTGTTGCCCAGGTCATCCAGTTTACATCTGGATGAAGCACTGTCTCTTGTCTGACCAAATTCAATGAAACAGCAAAAGTTTCCTTGTCTCTAGACGCCCAGGCTCAGTCGTTTAACTGTTCCATTTTCCAGTCAAAGAGAAGCAGACTTGTAAATTCTGCTCTACGTCTGAAGACATGTATCATTATAGATTTATGCACAGTGTCTGCAAGATATATGCACAGTGTCTGCAAGATATATGCACAGTGTCTGCAAGATATATGCACAGTGTCTGCAAGATATATGCACAGTGTCTGCAGATATATGCGCAGTGTCTGCAAGATATATGCACAGTGTCTGCAAGATATATGCACAGTGTCTGCAAGATATATGCACAGTGTCTGCAAGATATATACACAGTATCTGCAAGATATATGCACAGTGTCTGCAAGATATATGCACAGTATCTGCAAGATAACTCTGCCTATCGGTCACCAGAAACTGCGTCATCCAACTCCACCTACAGAGGTTTTAAGCAATTTGTACAAGTTGTTCTAAATAAGTAAGATTTATACTATTGAAATATTCTAAATATATGAAAAACACTTTGTTAATTGTAGATTCATTTTAAAAGTGCACAATATTACAGTCTATAATGTTTCATATTTTATAATGACATTTAGTACTGTCTTCATGAATTTTGTGAATAATGAAATCTTGTATATTTCACGTTCATAAGCACCAATTTTTTTTCTTGAGGACGTGTAGTTTTTATGTTGCATAAACATATAGATTTATTACCCACAACAATCCAGAGATCCTGCGTGTTTAAGTGTAGTTTATCGAATATAGACATTTTGTCATTATTTGCTACACGTAAAGTCATCTCACAGACTCTAACTCGAATCTAAATGAAGTCTGGAAAAAATGTCTCAGAATTGACTCACGAAATCGTAATGACACGATTGCAAACAAACCATACCACGGGTGGGGTTTGATCCCGCGGTCAAGGAGTCTCAAAACTCCAGTTTTGAGACTCCCTGACAGCGGGATCAAACCCCATCCGTGGTATGGTTTGTCTCAGAATTATCCAATGAGTCAGTTGTCAAAAAAATTGAAAAATTCAGCCGTAAATTCTGCTATGGATAGTAACAACAATGTAGTGATACTGCTCCTGTGGGGAGCAGCAACAGGATAATACTGCACACCTCCCCCCTTAACAACAACAACAGTTTGGTGTGTGTCATGGGCGCCAACACATGGTGTGTGATTCTCTTCTTTTATATCAATATATTAATGATGCAGATTACATGGTGAGTTTAAATATGTGGCCTGTAGTTATAACTTTTCTCTTGACATATGCAAGACATCACCATCCCTGTAGAAGCAGTTATTTGATGTACTAGTCATTATATTTTGTTGTTGCAGAAGTACTATGAAGATTCTATGTTCAATAAAGCCTAGAGGTAAGGCCTGTGTTTCTATCACAACAATTTATTGAACATAGAATCCTGGGCTACCTGGTGGTGATCCTGCGCTAGACTACATCACAACATGGAGCGTTTACTGAAACCTGAGAGGCTAGACTGTGACCCCAGCTTATCAACGGCTGCTCAGAAATGGAAGCACTGGTTTAAGACTTTCGAAAACTTCTTGAGAGCCCTTCCTAAAAAAGATCTAGATAAACTAAGTCTGCTTATCAATTTTGTGTCACCTAAGATATATGAGGCTATTTCTGAGTGCAATACCTATGAAGATGCTATCAAAACCCTCAAGTCTCAGTATATTAAACCTACAAATGAAATCTTTGCACGCTATCGCCTTGCAACTCGCCGCCAGCAGACTGATGAATCCTTAGAGGAATACCTTCAAGCACTGAAAATTTTAGGTAAGGACTGTCACTTCCAAGCA
>NC_069443.1:1386091-1493564 GCF_026875155.1 Cherax quadricarinatus | reverse complement strand
CAAAGTGGGCGAAATTGGCGATTTGTAAACAGCACCGAGGTCGCTAACTTCGCGAGAGCATAATTCCGTCAGTTTTCCGTCAAATTTCGTTTTTTTTGTGTCATTACAATCGAGAAAAGATTCTCTATCATTTCATAAGAAAAAATATTTTTTTTTTTTTTTAAATTTTGCGACACCAGGAGACACCTCAGGATTGGGGGTTGCGACAGTCAAAGGGTTAAGGGCTTCAAGAAAAGGTTGGAAGAGACTGGAGTCATGAGGCCACAGAGCAAAGATGTCATCCACATAACAGAGCCAGAGTGAAGGGCGCACATCGATGGTAGGAAGAAGAACAGTCTCGATACACAAATAACCCATGCGGGTTATTTGTGTATCGTCCCAGTCACAGTATTGTGCCTATTTTTTGTTATTTGTAAATGACCAAGGCAGGTGTAAATGTCCACCTGTCAATGTGTTTGTGACAATTTGAGCACAATTTCAGTACCTAATATTAGTGTCAGAACAAAGATTGGTTATGAAATACATACCAAGAAATACAATAGAATACAGCATATGTGCAGAGAAGTAGCTTATATACAGTAGGCAGGAGAGGTGCAGCAGTCGTAGGTAGTGTCACATTTGTCCAATGTGGAAGTAGGTCGTGCCCAAGGGTTAGGCAAGTGAAGAATTCCCAAGTATTAAGATACCCAAGAAGTTGCACATATGCTGTATTCTATTCAAGATTGATGGACTGACCACATCGACTCAAGGTTGAGGGACTGATTACCTCATTCTCCTCCTGTTCTTCACGATTCTCCTTTGTATGGACTGATTAAGCCACTGTGTGGTGAAACGTTTCCTCAATAAAGATACCCAAGCGTTGCATGTGTCCAATTTATAAAAAAAAATGGTATATCAGCAACATTCCCTCAAGTGGCAGGACTTGATGTTGCCGTCAGGTGAGCATTAAGTAAATACTGACCCTATTTTTTTATTTTCATCCTATTACACTTAGAAAATTTTTCTCTGTATTTCAATGAAAAAAAAAACAAGATTTTTTTATTTTTCAAAATATTCGGGGCACTGGGGGAGAGAACGTGTCCATACATTTGGACCCGTTTAGGGGTTAATGACCCTAGTGTAGTCAAGGGACTTTAAACCTAACCAAGCAAGAGAGAGAGAGAATCTTATGTCATCCACAGGCACCAACCTTGTCAATGACACCAAGGTGCAGAGTGGGTGAGAGCTTGGAGATGGCCAGTAGTGGCTGGTAGGTGTGGTGCAGTGCTGTGGCCAAGTCAACCAGGCCCATGTTCCCTGTCTGGTTGACCAAGTCTTGAAGCTGGTCTTGCATAATGGTGTGGGGGTTCATTGCCCACACTCCTTCCCCACACATACCTGAAAACAAATAAATTACATATGTTATATTACCTCCCACACAACTTGTGAGACGGTTCATTACCCACAATACTTCAGGATAAAGAAAACACAAGATGAAGACACCAGACTCAGGAGAGGGAGACACCAGACTCAGGGAAAAGAGACAGTGGACACAGGAGAGGGGGAGGGAGAGAGAGAGAGAGAGAGAGAGAGAGAGAGAGAGAGAGAGAGAGAGAGAGAGAGAGAGAGAGAGAGAGAGAGAGAGGAGGAGAGAAAAGAGAGAGAGAAAGAGAGAAAGAGAGAAAGAGAAAAGAGAAAGAGAGAAAGAGAGAAAGAGAGAAAGAGAGAAAGAGAGGAGAGAAAGAGAGAAAGAGAGAAAGAGAGAAAGAGAGAAAGAGAGAAAGAGAGAAAGAGAGAAAGAGAGAAAGAAAGAAGAAAAGAGAGAAAAGAGAAAGAGAGAGAGAGAAAGAGAAGAGAGAAAGAGAGAGAGAAAAGAGAGAGAGAGAAAGAGAGAGAGAGAGAGAGACAGGAGAGAGAGAGACAGAGAGAGACAGAGAGAGACGAGAGAGAGAGACAGAGAAGAGACAGAGAGAGACAGAGAGAGACAGAGACAGAGAGAGACAGAGACAGAGAGAGACAGAGAGGACAGAGGGGAGACAGAAAACAGAGAGAGACAGAGAGAGACAGAGAGAGACAGAGAGACAGAAGAGAGACAGAGGACAGAGAGAGAGAAGAGAGAGAGAAGAGAACAGAGAGAGAGAGAGAGAGAGAGAAGAGAGAGAGAGAGAGAGAGAGAGAGAGAGGGGGAGAGAAGAGAGAGGAGAGAGAGAGAGAGAACAGACATAGAGAGAGACATAGAGACAGAGAGAGAGACAGAGAGACAGAAAGAGAGAGAGACAGAGAGACAGAGAGAGAGAGGGGAGAGAGAGAGAGAGAGAGAGAGGGTAAAGACGTGTCACAGTGTGCCCCCACAAACTTTCTTAATATTACTTAAATATGAGGGTTGGTGTGGATAATAACTTTTTCAGTGACGTATACTATTTTAAAACACATTGTACAAGTAAGCCAACTCCTCCACTGAAGTGAATATAAGCAATATCATGACATTAATGTGGTATGGTGAAGAATGGTGAGTGAGGGGACAGGGGGCAGGCCTTAGGAGTGACTTCGCTATTGCCTTCAGAGTGAACATCTAATATTATATGTTTTGTGCTATGTACTAGCATCTGGTTTTTTTAAAAAACAACGTGGCTGGTACAATGCAAACAGTGATTTGTGTAACATCTTCCTTAGTGGAAAACGGAGTATAAACAGTGTTTATTAAGTGGATAGTGAAGGCAACACTTCCAGCTAGTCGGCTACTGCCGCCCGCCCTCACTACCCACCCGGCCATAAACACCCCCACCCACGACATCACCACCCACCCTCTCTCTCCTGTGAACTTCAAACCTACAAGCCTCCTCTGGGATGACTTCACACCGCAAAATAGCAAGATTATCTACGCTATCTGGCTATTGTCCCAGTAGATACTGCAGTGTTTGTGGGTATACCACAAGGGACAAAATTCTTCTTGGATGTAAGGAGCCTACTTGTTCCAACTACTGCCACACAGATTGCATTCCAGAAGGAGAATTTTGTTGCAGCCAGGTTGAAAATTTCAGAAAATTTAAGGATATCCTTTAATCCTGTGGTATATGTGGATACAACCCTGGAGCTACAGGAGGAAGGTTCAGAAGTCCTACCTCAGGGACTCCAGTCCAAGACAAGACTGCCTCTTGGGCTGTGTTGTAAAGTTGCAGCTAAGATAATCCATCACAGGGAAGCACTTCATGAGCTCCTCAAATCATTAGATAACCTACAAGCTATTGTAGAAAGGCCAGTGCAGCCTGCATCAAGTGACGTAAGCTGCTCAGCTGATGGTGACACTTTTTGACAAAGACTGGAAGTCCCACACTGAGCTTAATCAGGGGTAAACAACTGGTGGAATTCTGTCATCGCTAAGGTCCACAGACTGACAGAGTTCAAAACACTACCTTTGGGAATTCTAACACAATTCCTCTGACCACCACAGGGGGAACAAATCCTCTTCCCAGCAACGAGGGAAGCCTTGGATCTGTTAATTCTCCTACACCTGACATCTTTGCTTCAGCCACTGCCGGTCTACTTGACGTGCACATACCATCTCTGATCCTACACCTGTCAGCAAAACCTGCCGATACTATTCTAGAATCTGGTAGTAGTGCTTCGAGAGCAAGTTCTGAGCCAGGAGTTTCTCCACCAGAGAACGGTGCAGTTAGTAAATCAGGGAACTATCACGGGCACCTGATCACCTACTGCGCCGAAGTACAAACAGCAGGGACACATCTGTCAGAACTGGTAGAGGACGGGTAGAGGACGTGGAGGAGGACGGGGAGGAGGAAGACATCTACAGCCGTCTCACCCTCCACCTAACACAGTCCAGCGGCAGAATCTGAGGACAAATCTGCGAAACACAGGAGGTGAAAAACAAATCCTAGTCCACCCTCCCAGGCACCCAGGCTGTGCTCCGCTGTCCCCGGAAGGGGCACTCTGCCAACAACTGCCTGCGAGATCCCAGGTTAATTACTGCTACAAGAAAGGACATAAGGAGGACCAGTGTCGGAAGAAAAAGGAACTTGACAGACAGGGCCACCTTTTAGAGACCTTTTCTCAGAAAAAACCCAGCAGGATCTCTGAAATTTGGGGAACACTCTCACACGTCACCCACTTAGTACTCCTATCCCAGCCCAGCAGGTGGGATTGGGCCTTATACAAGACCCAGACCTACATCCCTGTAGCTGCCTCAGTACCCTACCTCTCTCAAGGCAGGCACCTTACATTCCCTTTCACACCCCCCCACCCCAAGCTGACCCCCTTATCATGAGGAGCCAGTCTATCAGCATCCTGTCGGCCAACATTAGAGGTTTCATTACTAATGTTGGAGAGCTCACACATAGCTTTGTGAACACTCGACGTCCCGACATATAGCTGTTGTTGGGAAAAATTTTTTGGGTGACGGACTCCAGAAAATTTGCAAGAATTGCTGGCTATTACCTCATGGATGAGAAGAGACAGGCAAGGGCAAGGGGGAGGTGTTGCTGTGTGCTTCTCTAAAAGTGTTCATGCCCAGCACATTGATGTTGCCACCCCTACTCATCTTGAAATGATGTTCTTCAAGCTCTGCATAAACACTAGTACCTCTGTACTAGCATGTGCAATGTACAGACCTCAGTGGCAACATGCAGACCCATCAACTTCCTAATGGAAAATATTGACTCCCTTCTGCTACAACACAATTGTCAACCTATCATAATTGTTGGTGACCTCAACCAGCATCTTATACAGAGGGACTTTGATGACCTTCTTGCAGTATTTGACATGAGAGACTTTGTTGATTTCCCTAATCACATCTCTGGCTCCTCCCTGACCCAGTAAATGAGTGATCTGGCAGAAGGCATAGTCACTTTTCAACCCCTCGGCTAACGTTGGATCGTCGACCACAAGGTTGTTTTTACGACACTTTAAAATCCCAACGAAAGAGGTGAGGAGTCCCACATGCACAACCTGGCTATGGGAAAGAGGGGAATTGGCCGCCCTTTGCTCTGAGCTCACCACCACCGATTGGAATGCTCTTCTCCAAGGGGATGTTGACAACCAAGTGAAAGCCTTCACTGGACACATCCTTAACCTACAATAAGAACACATTCCTCACTGGCAATATGTGACGAAGCCTACAGATCAGCCTTTGGGTTTTGGGTTTCATTGTAGAGAGGCTGCTACTGCTAAGTTACAAGGCATGGCAAAGGTATAAGAGACATCCTACCACCTATAACAGGAACTTGCACAGGCAAGCCTGTAGGCATATGGGTGACGTTCAAAAGTGGGCCATTGCTAAATGGGAGGTGGACACAAAAAGAAAGCTAGCATCAGGTAGGGTAGGCTCCAAAACCTGGTGGTCCCTGGTCAAGGACAGACAAGGTTATCTGCCTGATGAACTCATTCCACCTCTAAATCGACAGGATGGGATCACCTCTACTAGTAGTCAAGAGAAGGCAGACCTCTTTGCTGAAGACTTTGCTACCAAAATGCAAGTTCCTGATCCAGCAAGGGGGCCCTCCTTGGCTAGCTGCAAGAACTGTGTCAAAACTGTCCGGGTGACAATAAGGCAGGAAGAGGTGCATTTCCTTCTTAAATCACTTGACCAAGAAAAGGCTGTGGGCCCAGACAAGTTGAGCCCAAGATTGCTGAGAAGATTTGCAGACCAGCTAGCAGCACCTCTAACTCGCATCTTTCAGCACTGCCTGGTACAGTGTAAATGGCCTTCTCTGTGGAAAGAGGCAAATGTAGTCCCTGTTCACAAAAAGAAGAGCAGAGCAGAAATCAGCAACTACAGACCAGTGTCACTCCTGTCAATCACTAGCAAGCTCCTTGAGACAATAATCTCAAGACAAATGACAGAGTTTTTTGACTACCACTCACTACTTTGTGATCATCAATATGGCTTCAGGAAAGATTACTCTGCTGCTGATCTGTTGTTAAACCCCCTTTCCCTAGTGGCCAGTCACTGGATGAATCCCAAGTCAGCTGTGTAATAGCACTGGACATTGCTGGCGCTTTCAACCGGGTATGGCACCAGGGACTCTTAGCAAAACTGCAAGCTCTGGGAATTGCAGGCTCTATGCTATGTCTCCTCAGTGATTACCTTCATGGTAGATCTCTAAGTGTAGTTTTCAATGGAATGGAATCAGCAAGACATCCTATTATGGCAAGTGTTCCACAAAGAAGCATTCTGGGACCATTGTTATGGAATGTCTACTTCACTGACCTTCTTCATCTCATTCTAGAATCCCATGCATATGCAGACGACTGTACACTGACATTCACTTATCCAAGAGAAGAAATGCCAGTTGCTCTAAGCTACATCAATCACCAGTTAAGAGCTATATCAGCTTGGGTAAATAGATGGCAAGTAACATTTGCACCTGAGAAAACACATATGATGATGATCTCTAGGCACCATGATGGTAATGCCGGTGCAGTAGTAAGGATGAATGGGAGGGTGTTGGCACCTGGGGAAGAAGTTGATATCCTTGGGGTGAAATTTGACTCCAAACTGACCATGAAAAACCAAGCTGTAAATCTTGCAAACAAGGCAGCCAAGAAGCTTACAGCACTTCACCGTATCTCGCATCTGCTTGACAGTAAGGGTTGCAAGATTTTGTACAAGGCACAAGTACGCTCACACCTTGAGTATGCTTCACTTTCTTGGTTCACCAGCTCCCTTTTTCATCTGCAACTGCTTGACAGAGTAGAGAACAGAGCAAGACATCTCATCTCTCGCCTGGACCAATCTTGGATAGATCTGTCATTTCAACAGAACCTTCAACACAGGAGGGATGTGGGTGGCCTTACTGTTATGTACAAGGCCAATATTGTCAAAGCACCACACTTGGATCCACTTCGAGGACAGCATGAAGAAAGCTTCTATACCATAAGATGGGCAGAAAGCAGCAACTTCACTCTGGCTGTACCCTTCTCCAGAACATCACTTCATCTGAGATCGTTTATCCCCAGGATAACTCGAGTATGGAACATATTCATACAGCATTATGATGTCAACGAGATAAAATCAGTTGATCAGATGAAAATCCTGGCCCACAGATGGCTCCAACTTCATTCTGTTCCCTACTTGTATGTCTCATAACAATAAGAATGCTTTCAAACGAGCTGATGTAGAGGTACAAAACTAGATTACTAGGTACAAACTAGATTACTACAAAGGGTGCTAGTTTACTGTAAAGTAAGTTTGCTGTCTAAGGAATGGAGAGAGTTATCAAGATTTAAGAGTATGGAAATATAGGGAAGGCAAAGAACAAGAGATTTCACAGTAAAAAATTTGGGAGAGAACAAAGTCTATTTAGCACATGAGAAGGCAGGGTTTATGAAATCAGGAAGGTAGCCAAGATGAGAGAACAAATTGCAAAAGAGTGAAAATTTCTGAGTCAAAGAAATGAGGATCACAAATGTGGAGGGCACATAGAAAGAGATTAGTAACACAGTCAGTGAGGGAGACCTTGAACTAAAGGCTGTCAAGAGATAAGACAACAAAGTTCGTTCTATACAGGAGAACCCCCGTATCTGCTGATTTGGTTTCCGTGGTTTCAGTTATCCACAGTTTACTGTGGCCTGAAAATAACCCTTAATTTTGCTTAACCCTTTCAGGGTTTCAGACGTACTAGTACGGCTTACGCACCAGGGTTATTGACGTACTAGAACGCCTAAATTCTAGGGCCTTCAAATCTAGCGAGAGAAAGCTGGTAGGCCTACATATGAAAGAATGGGTCTATGTGGTCAGTGTGCACAGTATAAAAAAAATCCTGCAGCACACAGTGCGTAATTAGAAAAAAAAAACTTTGACCGTGTTTTTGGATTAAAACAGCGGCTTTGCACTGTATTTTCGTAAGGTATTTATGGTTGTATTCTAGTTTTCTTGGTCTCATTTTGTAGAATAGAAGACATATTACAGAAATTGAGATGATTTTGATTGGCTTCACAACGAAAAGTACCTTGAAATTGAGCTCAAAGTAGTAGAAATGTTCCATTTTTACCAAAGTTCAAAAGTAAACAAATCATGCCAAGCGTCCAATACACCTCAACTGGTGAGTCTAATATTCTTTCACAAGTGCGCTGATATTATTTATACCATTTCTACACTAATGCAGTAGTCTGCATAACAGTAAATCTTTTATTTTTTGTGAGAATAAAAATTCAAGGCGGAAAGCAAAAGAAATGTATGAGGGTCCTGGGGACGTGACTAACGAACAGAGAACTCATTATTTTAATGCCAGGAACGTCTGTCTTGTTTATTCTGGACCCTATTTGGAAATTGGCATCTTCTGAAATTTGTGTGAAATTGGCAAAATTCCCAATTTCTAACCATTTTATTGGATAGTTGAAATTGTAAATGGGTAGTTTCTTGTACTCATTCGATAGAAAAAATGGAGTTCTAGGGAAATAAATATGATTTTTGTCGACTAGTACACAAGAATCAGCCGAAAATAGGGCTCAAAGTAGGCAAAATCGCCAATGTGTAAACATTGTCGAGACCGCTAACTTCGGGAGAGCATAATTCCGTTAGTTTTCCATCAAATTTTATACTTTTGGTGTCATTATGATCGGGAAAAAATTCTCTATCTTTTCATAAGAAAAGATAAATTTTTTTTCTGAAAAATTTTTGACCCTGAGAACGAGTTTTAGAGAGGGCCTCTCGACCCTGAAAGGGTTAATAATGACCCCAAAGTGCAGTGAAGTGCTTCTCATCAGTGAAAAAGTACTAATTTTTGAATTACTGTGTAATTTATCAATTAAACTTTATCATAGATATGTATGTAAACAAAAAATAACTTACAGAGTTCACTACTATCCTCAGTTTCAGGTATCCACTGTAAGTCTTGGAACATATACCCTGTGGATACAGGGGACCACTGTAGTTTAGTAGAGTGAAATTGCAAATTACGGCAGTGTCAAAAGCAATGGTAGTGAGAAAGTTGGAGAGATCTTGTGGGAGAGAAGAGAGAACGTGTTGACACTGACAAAGAGTAAAGAAGGCATCATCAACTTGAGACTTAGTGAAAAGAAGGAGCTCCTGAAGTAAGAAACAGACATGATCAGGAAAGGTGTTGAATGTGAGAAAATGAGAGAAGGAAAAATAAAAAAAAAAAAATTTTTCTTACCAAAATGTTAGGATTATTTGGCCGAGTGTTTTAAGCCTTAAAAAATTTGTTGCGATCACTACTTACCGAGATATAGAGGCATAAAGTTGGCAGAAAATGAGTCACATATGGCAACAGTGACAAATGCTGCTCACCCAGTAAACTTTTTTTTACTCCCATTCGAAGGTTTCTTTCCTAGAAGTTCTGCAGCTTGTGGAAATCTTTGAATCATGGTTTCATACCCAATGATGTTTTACACTCCTCACACATAAAATAAGTGTCTGCATTTTTGTGGGCATTTTTTGTATGTGCACAGACAAAACACCTCGACTGAGCAGTTCAAAGCAGTAGCAGGCAGTTGTGTTACGTAGTTATCCTAGGTAAATGGTCGTGTCATCATTCCTACCTACCTACCTATTCTTTCTTTCTTCATTCTTTCCTTCCTTCCTTCCTTCTGGTTTCTATAATATATATATATTTCTTTTATTATCACACTGGCCGATTCCCACCAAGGCAGGGTGGCCCGAAAAAGAAAAACTTTCACCATCATTCACTCCATCACTGTCTTGCCAGAAGGGTGCTTTACACTACAGTTTTTAAACTGCAACATTAACACCCCTCCTTCAGAGTGCAGGCACTGTACTTCCCATCTCCAGGACTCAAGTCCAGCCTGCTGGTTTCCCTGAATCCCTTCATAAATGTTACTTTGCTCACACTCCAACAGCACATCAAGTATTAAAAACCATTTGTCTCCATTCACTCCTATCAAACACGCTCACGCATGCCTGCTGGAAGTCCAAGCCCCTCGCACACAAAACCTCCTTTACCCCCTCCCTCCAACCTTTCCTAGGCTGACCCCTATCCCACCTTCCTTCCACTACAGACTGATACACTCTTGAAGTCATTCTGTTTCGCTCCATTCTCTCCACATGTCCGAACCACCTCAACAACCCTTCCTCAGCCCTCTGGACAACAGTTTTGGCAATCCCGCACCTCCTCCTAACTTCCAAACTACGAATTCTCTGCATTATATTCACACCACACATTTCCCTCAGACATGACATCTCCACTGCCTCCAGCCTTCTCCTCGCTGCAACATTCATCACCCACGCTTCACACCCATATAAGAGCGTTGGTAAAACTATACTCTCATACATTCCCCTCTTTGCCTCCAAGGACAAGTTCTTTGTCTCCACAGACTCCTAAGTGCACCGCTCACACCCTTTTCCCCCCTCATCAACTCTATGATTCACCTCATCTTTCATAGACCCCATCCGCTGACACGTCCACTCCAAAATATCTGAATACATTCACCTCTCCATACTCTCTCCCTCCAATCTGATATCCATTCTTTCATCACCTAATCTTTTTTGTTATCCTCATAACCTTACTCTTTCCTGTATTCGCTATTAATTTTCTTCTTTTGCATACCCTACCAAATTCATCCACCAACCTCTGCAACTTCTCTTCAGAATCTCCCAAGAGCACAGTGTCATCAGCAAAGAGCAACTGTGACAACTCCCACTTTATGTGTGATTCTTTATCTTTTAACTCCATGCCTCTTGCCAAGACCCTCGCATTTACTTCTCTTACAACCCCATCTATAAATATATTAAACAACCATGGTGACATCACACATCCTTGTCTAAAACCTACTTTTACTGGGAAATAATCTCCCTCTTTCCTACATACTCTAACTTTAGCCTCACTATCCTCGTAAAAACTCTTCACTGCTTTCAGTAACCTACATCCTACACCATACACCTGCAACATCTGCCACATTGCCCCCCTATCCACCCTGTCATACACCTTTTCCAAATCCATAAATGCCACAAAAACCTCTTTAGCCTTATCTAAATACTGTTCACTTATATGTTTCACTGTAAACACCTGGTCCACACACCCCCTACCTTTCCTAAAGCCTCCTTGTTCATCTATCCTATTCTCCGTCTTACTCTTAATTCTTTCAATAACAACTTTACCATACACTTTACCAGGTATACTCAACAGACTTATCCCCCTATAATTTTTGCACTCTCCTTTGTCCCCTTTGCCTTTATACAAAGGAACTATGCATACTCTCTGCCAATCCCTAGGTACCTTACCCTCTTCCATACATTTATTAAATAATAGCACCAACCACTCCAAAACTATATCCCCACCTGCTTTTAACATTTCTATCTTTATCCCATCAATCCCGGCTGCCTTACTCCCTTTCATTTTATCTACTGCCTCAAGAACTTCCCCCACACTCACAACTGGCTCTTCCTCACTCCTACAATATGTTATTCCTCCTTGCCCTATATGCAAAATCACAGCTTCTCTATCTTCATCAACATTTAACAATTCCTCAAAATATTCCCTCCATCTTCCCAATACCTCTAACTCTCCATTTAATAACTCTCCTCTCCTCTTTTTAACTGACAAATCCATTTGTTCTCTAGGCTTCATTAACTTGTTAATCTCACTCCAAAACTTTTTCTTATTTTCAACAAAATTTATTGATAACATCTCACCCACTCTCTCATTTGCTCTCTTTTTACATTGCTTCACCACTCTCTTAACCTCTCTCTTTTCTCCATATACTCTTCCCTCCTTGCATCACTTCTACTTGTAAAAACTTCTCATATGCTAACTTTTTCTCCCTTACTACTCTCTTTACATCATCATTCCACCAATCGCTCCTCTTCCTCCCGCACCCACTTTCCCTGTAACCACAAACTTCTCTGCTGAACACTCTAAACACTACATTTTTAACCTACCCCATACCTCTTCAACCCCATTGCCTATGCTCTCATTAGCCCATCTATCTTGCAATAGCTGTTTATATCTTACCCTAACTGCCTCTCCTCTTTTAGTTTATAAACCTTCAACTCTCTCTTCCCTGATGCTTCTATTCTCCTTGTATCCCATCCTACCTTTTACTCTCAGTGTAGCTACAACTAAAAAGTGATCTGATATATCTGTGGCCCCTCTATAAACATGTACATCCTGAAGTCTACTCAACAGTCTTTTATCTACCAATACATAATCCAACAAACTACTGTCATTTTGCCCTACATCATATCTTGTATACTTATTTATCCTCTTTTTTCTTAAAATATGTATTACATATAACTAAACCCCTTTCTATACAAAGTTCAATCAAAGGGCTCCCATTATCATTTACACCTGGCACCCCAAACTTACCTACCACACCCTCTCTAAAAGTTTCTCCCATACTTTAGCATTCAGGTCCCCTACCACAATTACTCTCTCACTTGGTTCAAAGGTTCCAAACCATTCATTTAAAAATCCCCCAAAAGCCCCTCTTTTTCCCTACATTCTCTTTTCTCCAGGTGACACACCTTATTATGACCCACTTTCGCATCCAACCTTTATTTAACCCAATAATTCTTAATTTTACACATTCATATTCCTTTTTCTCCTTTCCCATAACTGATCCTTAAAACTTACTGCTACCCATAATATACATAACAAATTAAGTCATGGCATTTTCTAAAACGGGTGTTTCCTCGGGAAGTTTTGTAGTCAGTTGGCTGGTGTGGTGGGGGGGGGGGGACCTTCTAAATATCTGACAGGGTCTGGCTGCTGTCAAAATGCATATTACTCATTACTCCACTCCCCCTACTGCCTGTCAACATAAGGGGGGCCCCCATGCTTTCTTCCTCACCATTTTCCTACCACTACATTCTTTTCTTTTTCCCTCCTTTCTCCCCTTTTTCCCCTTTCTTTCTTTTTTCTTTCTCTTTTTTTTTTTTCTTCGGTATTTTGGCTTGCTGTCAGTCACAAACTCCTAAAAACCCAATAAAATTCATCTTCACTGCCCTTTCCCTCTGTTTAATCTACCCTTTGAAGAAAAAAGGGCCCAGTTTTCCCCGGAGAGTCAGATATTTCTTCCCGCTAGGCATACTGAACAAGGACTCCCGAAGTGGCATTTTCCCACAATCACCACTGCCTCCCCGATTTTTTTTTATAGTGCCACTTGATAGGGCCCCATTCTCTCACATGTCGGCCTACCGCTTCCCCCTGCTCATTTGAAGGTGCAAATTTACTGATTAAACGTCAAAAC
Organism: Cherax quadricarinatus; assembly: GCF_026875155.1. Lineage (NCBI taxonomy): Eukaryota > Metazoa > Arthropoda > Malacostraca > Decapoda > Parastacidae > Cherax > Cherax quadricarinatus. Next base: position 1,480,403 of record NC_069443.1, on the reverse strand, counting down.
ACGGTATAAAACATTTTAATAAGACCAAAACAGCCAAAGGGGGTAAAAGAAAGAAGAACATAAAAAAAATGGAAAAAATTTAGGGGCTTACCTGTGGGTTCAAAAAGAATAAAAAGGGCCAATCCCACGTTTGAACAATAACAAATAACCCACACATAGGAGATGAAACCTATAAAGACATTTTGGGTTGGCTTGGGCCATGTTAATGGCCAAGCTAACTTAATGCAGGTTATTTGTGTTGTTTTAAAAGCCAGTGTGCCTATTAGATAAACCTTTTATCACAGAAAACCTTAAATATTTGTAAGTAGTAAATTTTGGCCTAGACAGGGAGAAATGGGTGTGGGGGGTGTGCACAGTATCACAAAATCCGCCCATAGAGAGCATTTTGGGGAACACCTAACCTATGAAAGGGGGTTTTTGGCACTTCAGGGGGTTTTTTGGTTCTATTGGCTGTTTTGGTAGAAGGGAAAAGAATAGTAATGAAATGGAGATGATTGTAGTCAAGATATAAATTGGCTTAAAAAAGACAGAATATTTTATTTTTTTATTTTCCCGAGAAGGGTGGGAGCCCCCCCTTACTTACTCCCCTGGTCTCTTTTATGAATTTTTTCTTGGTCACTCAAATTTTTAGACCAACTTAAACCATAGCCAATCATGCGGTCATTTTTTTTGAGCCCAAAAAATAAGGTAAAACTTTAATTTTTTTTTTGTGCAATGAATTCAAAAAGGAGGGGGAAGTTGTAAGAAAGGCCTAGGATCAAATAGTTAACCCCGTAAACAGTCCAAAGGGATAATTTATAAAAGTTTTTAAAACCCCTAGTGCCCCAAACGTAACATCGTTTTATTTTCCTGCCTTCAAATTTGGGACAATTGGCCGGGGTCCTTTTTCCCAAAAAATGGGGGCCTAAAATCAGTGTGCGCGGTATTAAAAAAATTTTGGGGCCCTTAGTACCTTGTGGGAGCCCATTCAAATGAGCTCCCGCTAGAGCAAACAGTGCAGCAAACACCCGGATTCACTATGTCATGTAGTATTAAACACTCCCTTTTTAAAAGGGGAAAATAATTTTGACCCTAGTTTAGTGGCTTTTAGGTGGATGTGGCCAAAGTGGTTTGAGGAATATAAAAAAGCCTCGATAATAAATTTAATATTTTTCAACACCCTTTTTAGAATGTCTTTTAATCATTCCTAATCAAAAAAAACAATTGGCTGCTGGCTGGTTTCAGGTGGCTGGCTGCTGGCTGGGTGGCTGACGGTACCTGGCTGGAGACGGTACTGAAAGCTGGCTGGCTGGGTGTATTATGCATTCCCGTCGTATCAATGTCTATCCGCTCTCTGTCTTTGTCTTCTTTGTCTCTAACTGTTTCTGCCTATCCCCGTTTTCGTTATCTCTTTTTATCTGTCTCTCTATCTCTGTCTCACAGGTAACATAAATCCAGTATACATATGTAAATTACCTGGATACCCAAAAAAAAACCCGAAAAGTGCTATACTCTGCTTGAAGATATGATAAAACGATGACGCAGTCTTTTTGGGGTCTCTGAGACAGAGAGCTAACGGATAGACAGGGCTGAAGCAGACAAGTTTGTGACCAGCGAAAACAAAGGGGGGCAAGCTCATCAAACGTCCCTCAATTTTTCTTATCACTGCACCCTCCCCCCTCCCGTGTAGCTCACAAAAAGTCAGTCTTATCAGATTTTTTCTCATCTTATCATGTCACTGTCAGGGGGGACTTTTTTTTAAAATTTCAAGGGGAAATTATTTTTTATTTTTACTTATTTTTTTTTTCCCCCCTCCTCCCCCCTCCTCCTCCCCATTATTATTATATACTTCCACAATCCAAAACTTGCGGGACTTTAAATACTTTGTATTATTCCAAGAAATATAAATGACCAAGGCAGGTGTAAATGTCCCCTGTCAATGTGTTTGTGAAATTTGAAATCAATTTCATACCTATTATTTGTCAGAACGAAGATTGTTTATGAAAGACAAGAACTACTTAAAATTTTAATTACAGAACATAAAATTATATAAAAAATGAAAAAAAAAAAGAGGGATATGGCAAAACCCTTTTGGCAAGCGGCAGCTCCCTGTTCCGTCAAGTGATTCCTCAAAATGGCCCCAACTTTGCGGGGCCCATATCTCGATAAGTACGACTTAAAAAAAAAAAAAATTTTTATCTATAACACTTTAGGATAAGTGTAGTAACGTAATCAGTGGAAGGGTTAAGATTTAAACCGTGAAGAGGGCATGTTAGCGAAAACGTTAACGAATAATTTCCCCCCAAAAATTAATGGGGGAAAAAAATTATCCCTCAAACCCCAAAAATATGAAAAAAAAATTTTTTTTAAACCAAAATGAAATGTTAATTTTAATACACACAAAATTAAAAAAGGGAGCCAATTTTCATGACACTTTCTTTTATTTAAATCTGGGATGATTTTTGGTGGGAGGAGGGGGAGAGCATTATCTCTTTTGTTTAGAAGGGAAACCCCTTCCCTTAGGACTTGAGGTAGCAGTCCTTTTCTGGGGGTTCTTCCCCTTCTTCTTTTTAAAGCCCTAGGACCGCTTGAGAGCACTGGACCCCTGTCGCACAACAAAACTTTCCCCTAGAGCCTGTAAAACCTCCCCTTTTCCCTTTAAGACTTTCCTAAAATGGGCCATAACATTGTCATTGAAATAGTCACAAGCACGGCTTGCAACAGCTGTGTCAGGGTGATTTTCATCTATAAAGGTTTGCAGTTCAAACCCACTCTGTACACATTTCCTTAATCTTTGAAGTAGGCACAATGGATTCCACAACTGGCATAGGCTTCTCAGGGTTAGCCCAAACCCTTCAAAATCTTTCTTAATTTCCATACTAATTCCCACCCTTTTTACCACAGGGTTGGCACTAGAAGCTTTCTTGGGGCCCATGGTCACTTATTTTCCACAAACAGCACCGAAAACACTGTAATAATACGAAATATTCCGAGTGTATGCTTGGATGTTACCGCGGAGGCTGGCTGGTAAACAATGGGACGGCCGGCACATGTGAGGGCACATTGGACGCGTCTCGGACGAAAATCGGTATGCGGGTTTTTAATCGGTATGCGGGGCAAAAATTTTGCGATAAAAGTAATCGTTATGCGGAAAAATCGCTATGCGATGCCATCGTTATGCGGGGGTCCACTGTACGTTTGGACCGTTTACGGTTTAACAGAGGGAAGGTTGCTTTACTATCTGGAATGATTAAACTGCCTACTTTGGATTTTATTTTTTAAATCGGAATTTGTTGACTTTTGTAGAAAACTGGCCAAAATACTGACCTGTGCACACTTTATAGGATAGTTTCTTGCACTCAATCAACAGAACAGAAGGTCTACTAGTGAAATAGTCAGGAATTGGGTTGACCTAAAATAGGCCTCAAAGTGGGAAAAATTGCTGATATGAAAATTATATCCAGGTACAATATTCTGCAAGTTTTACAACAAATTTCACATTTTTAATGTCATTACCTTCAGAAAAAAATCTCTACCATTTTAGATATTTTTAAAAATACATCAGAGTTGAATGTTAACTCATAAACAGTCCAAAAGTATAGATAAGTTCTTACAGCTAGTGCCTCAAACGTATATATACATTTTATTTTTCCTGCCTTCAAATTTGGCATGATTGGCTTGAAATGCCTTGTGAGCAAAGAACGGATCTTAACACTCAGTGTGCACTGTATTAAAAAAATTGGGGACCACTTAGTACCTTGTGGGAGCACAAGTTCAAATGAGCACCAGCTAGAGCAAACAGCGAGGCGAACACCTGGGATTCATTGATTTCATGTAGTATTAACTCTCCCATTGTAAGAGGAAAGTTATTTTGACCCCGAGTTTAATGACTTTGAGGTGGATGTGGCCATAAGTGGTCGAGGAAATATCAAGAAACCTCAATAATAACCCATGTGCATATTTGTGCAACACCCTTTCAGAATGTCTTATAACTTATGCCCTAAGTAAAGAGAAACAATTCTGGAATGTAATACTTGTTCGGCAGGCTGGCTGGCTGGCTGGCTGGCTGGCTGACTGGCTGATTGGCTGGCTGGCTGGTTGGCTGGGCAGCCTGGCTCTATCTCCATTTGTCTGTCAGTATCTACCTTATACCTTTGAAGAATTTCGAGAGTATATCTACTCTCTCAGCTCGGCCATGGGCCAGGCTCGTCTGGTGCTCGCCTGGTCAACCAGGCTGTTGCTGCTGGAGGCCCGCTGCCCCACATAGTCATCACAGCCTGGTTGATCTGGCACCTGGTGAAGATACTTGTCTAGTTTCCTCTTGAAGGCTTCAACACTTGTTCCAGCAGTGTTTCTGATATCTTCTGGTAAGATGTTGAAAAGTCTGGGACCCCGAATGTTGATACAGTGTTCCCTTATTGTCCCTACCACACCCCTGCTCCTCACTGGGTTTATTTTACACTTCCTCCCATATCTCTCACTCCAGTATGTTGTTATGGCAGTGTGAAGATTTGGGGCCAAGCCCTCAAGTACCTTCCAGGTATATATTATCATGTACCTCTCTCTCCTCCGCTCCAATGAGTACATGTTCAAGACTTGCAGGCGTTCCCAGTAGTTTAGGTGCTTTACTGGCTCAATGTGAGCCGTAAACGATCTCTGTATTTGTTCCAGCTCCGATATTTCTCCTGCCCTGAACGGGGCCGTCAGCACTGAGCAATATTCTAAGTGAGGGAGCACTAGCGATTTGAAGTGTCACAATCGACATTGTTTCCCTTGTTTTGAAAGTTCTCAATACCCACCCCGTCATCTTCCTGGCTGTCGTGATCTTTGTCTTGTTATGGTCTTTAAAAGAAAGGTCCGCTGACATAATTATTCCTAGGTCTTTTACGTGTTCCTTACGTTCTATTTGGTGACCCTCTTAAGTTCTGTATATAGTGCTCCTTTTGAGTTCTTCATTCTTTCCATACCTAATCAGCTGGAACTTATCACCATTGAATGTCATGTTGTTTTCCACTGCCCACTGGAAAACCCTGTTTATGTCTTCCTGTACTTTTTCAGCGTCCTCTACCATACTGACTTTCATGCTTATTTTAGTGTCATCTGCAAATGGTGATACAAAAGTGTGCTAGTGGTACTTTGCACTTCTTCATAAATAGAGCATTCCATGAATCTGGTCCAGGTGCTGAGTGAGTGGGCATGTTTTCCATTTCTTTTTCGAAATCTATAGGATTTGTACTAATGTCAGTTAGTTGGTCTGTGCGGCCTTCTTCTGGAGTGAAAAATATTTCTGCATATTCTACCTTGCTGTCATTTAGTGGGTTGCTGAACACCGACTCATACTGTTCTTTTAGGATTTCACTCATTTCCTGTTCATCGTCAGTATATGAGTCTCCTCTCAGTAGTGGTCCAATTCTATGTCTATCTCTGTCTCTATCTCTGCATTTTTGACTCTGTCTATCTGTCTCTGTCTATCTCTCTTTCTATCTGTCTCTGTCTCACAGGTACACATAAATACAAGTATACATTGTATAAATTACCTAGGATGACCCAAAAAATCCAGACAAAGTGCTATACCCTGCTTGAAGAAATGAGTAAACGTGATGATGCAGTCTTGTGGCTCTCTCTCTCTGAGACAGAGAGCTAGACAGACAGACAGGGAGCTTGACAAATAGACAGACAGACAGACATGTTTGTGTACCAGCAAAAACAAAGCAAGGCCGACGCTCATCAAATGTCACCTCTAATCTTATGTTATCTCATCTTATCACTTCACTGTCAGGGGTGGACTGAGGCTTGTTTTATATGCTTCAAGGGAAGTAGTAGTACTACTACAGTGGACCCCCGCATACCGATGGCACCACATAACGATTAATCCGCATACCGCTTGCTTTAATCGCAAAAATTTTGCCTCGCATACCGCTTAAAAACCCGCTCACCGATTTTCGTCCGAGACGCGTCCAATGTGCGCCCTCAGCCAGCCTCACATGTGCCGCCCGTGCCATTGTTTACCAGCCAGCCTCCGCGGTAACATCCAAGCATACAATCGGAATATTTCGTATTATTACAGTGTTTTCGGTGCTGTTTCTGGAAAATAAGTGGGCCATGGGCCCCAAGAAAGCTTCTAGTGCCAACCCTACACCAATAAGGGGGAGAATTCCAATAGAAATGAAGAAAGAGATCATTGATAAGTATGAAAGTGGAGTGCGTATCGCCGACCTGGTCAGGTTGTAAAAAGAAACCCCAATCAACCATCGCTACTATTGTGGGGACCCGAAAGGCAATCAAAAGGGAAACTGTTCTTGCCAAAGGTTAACTGTGTTTTCGAAACAAAGATCGCAAGTGATGGAAGATGTTGAGAGACTCTTATTGGTGTGGATAAATGAAAAACAGCTAGCAGGAGATAGCATCTCTCAAGCGATCATAAGCGAAAAGGCTAGGAAGTTGCATCAGGATTTAAAATTTAAAAAAATGCCTGCAACTAGTGCTGATGTGAGTGAATTTTAAAGGGCCCGCAAAGGTTGGTTTTAGAGATTTAAGAAGCATAGTGGCATACATAGTGTGATAAGGCATGGTGAGGCTGCCAGTTCGGACCACAAAGCGGCTGAAAAATATGTGCATGAATTCAAGGAGTACATAGAGACTGAAGGACTGAAACCTGAACAAGTGTTTAATTTTGATGAAACAGTCTGTTTTGGAAGAAAATGCCAAGCAGGACCTACATTACTCAGGAGGGAAAGGCACTCCCAGGACATAAGCCTATGAAAGACAGGCTTACTTTGTTGATGTGTTTCCAATGCACTGGTGATTGCAAGTTAAGCCTTTATTAGTGTATCACTCTGAAACCCCCAGACCGTTCAGGCAAAAGAATGTCCTCAAGGAGAATTTGTGTGTCTGTGGAGGGCAAACAGTAAGGCATGGGTCACTAGAGACTTTTTCAATGACTGGTTACAACCATGCATTTGCCCCAATGTGAAAGATTACCTAACTGAAAAGAAATTAGAACTTAAGTGCCTCCTGGTGTTAGACAATGCCCCTGGTCATCCTACAGACGTGGCAGAGCGACTTTATGGGGACATGAAATTCATTAACATCAAGTTTTTGCCTCCTAATACCACTCCTCTCCTGCAGCCCATGGACCAGCAGGTTATTGCAAACTTCAAAAAACTGTACACAAAAGCTCTGTTTGAAAGGTTTTTTGTTGTGACCTCAGAAACTCAACTGACTCTAAGAGAGCTTTGGAGAGAGCACTTTAATATCCTCAATTGTGTAAACCTTATAGGTAAGGCTTGGGAGGGAGTGACTAAGAAGACCTTGAACTCTGTTTGGAAGAAACTGTGGCCAGAATGTGTAGACAAAAGGGATTTTGAAGGGTTTGAGGCTAACCCTGAGAGGATTATGCCAGTTGAGGAATCCACTGTGGCATTGGGAAAGTCCTTGGGGTTGGAGGTTAGTGGGGAGGATGTGGAAGAGTTGGTGGAGGAGGACAATGAAGAACTAACCACTGATGAGCTGAGAGATCAACTTCAAGAGCAAGAGGCCAGACCTGAGAAAACTGGTTCAGAGGAGGGGAGAGAGAAATTGAAGAAGTTGCCTACTACAAAGATTAAGGAAATGTGTGCAAAGTGGCTTGAAGTGCAAACTTTTTTTTGATGAAAATCACCCTCACACAGCTATTGCAAGCCGTGCTGGTGATTATTACACTGACAATGTTGTGAAACACTTTAGGGAAGTCATAAAGGAACGAGAGGTACAGGCCACTATGGACAGATATGTTGTGCGAAAGAAGTCCAGTGACTCTGAAGCTGGTCCTAGTGGCATTAAAGAAGAAGGGAAGTAACCCCAGAAAAGGACTCAACACCTCAAGTCTTAATGGAAGGGGATTCCCCTTCTAAACACTAACACTCTCTCTCCCCTCCTCTCATCCCATCAATCATCACCAGATCTTCAATAAAAGTAAGTGTCATGTAATTGTGCATGCCTTTTTCAGTTTGTGTGTACTAAAATTAACATTTCATGTGGTAAAAAAAATTTTTTTTTCATACTTTTGGGTGTCTTGCACGGATTAATTTGATTTCCATTATTTCTTATGAGGAAAATTCATTCACATACCGATTATTTCGCATAACAATTACCCCTCTTGCACGGATTAAAATCGGTATGCGGGGGTCCACTGTACTACCACCACCACTACTACTACTACTACCACCACTACTACTACTAATACTACCACCACTACTACTACTAATACTACCACTACTACTACTACCACCACTACTTCTTCTTATATACTCCCACATGTCCAAAACATTGCTGGAACATATAAATACTTTGTATATATTCCAAGACAACAGTAAATGGCCGAGGCAGATGTAAATGTCCACCTGTCAGTGTGTTTGTGACAATTTGAGTACAATTTCAGTACCAAATACTAGTGTCAGAACAAAGATTGTTATGAAATGACAAGAACTACTATAAATTGTAATTATCAGAACATAAAAATTATATAAGATGAAAAAGAGGAAAAAAGGTATATCGGCAGCACTTCTGCAAGTGGCAGGACTGGAGGTTGCCGTCAGGTGAGCATCCAGTGCCAACTTCTCGGCCTCATATCTCTGTAAGTACTGACCCTATTTTTTTTTTAATCCTAAAACACTTAGAAAACGTGCTCTTTATTTCCATAAAAAAAAGTTTTTATTTTTCAAAATACAGTGGACCCCCGCATACCGTTGGCCTTACATAACGTTAAATCTGCATACTGATACATTTTATCGCTAAGATTTTGCCTCGCATACCGCTAAAAAACCCGCTCAACGCTGTTCGTCCGAGACGCGTCTAATGTCACATGTTCCGCCGGTGGCATTGTTTACAAGCCAACCTCCGCGGTAACATCCAAGCATACAATCATAACATTTCGTATTATTACAGTGTTTTTGGTGATTTTATCTGCAAAATAAGTGACCATGGGCCCCAAGAAAGCTTCTAGTGCCAACCCTGTGGTAAAAAGGGTGAGAAATATTATCGAAATACTGTGGTACCATGGTCAACTGCTGATGCTGCTGCTGCTGTAGCACTGTCAGCTGCTGCTGCTGCTGTAGCACCATCAGCTGCTGCTGTAGCACCATCAGCTGCTGCTGCTGCTGCTGCTGCTGTTGTAGTACCGTCTGCTGCTGCTGCTGCTGTAGTACCGTCTGCTGCTGCTGTAGCATCGTCTGCTGCTGCTGTAGCATCGTCTGCTGCTGCTGTAGCACTGTCAGCTGCTGCTGCTGCTGCACTGTCAGCTGCTGCTGCAGCACTGTCAGCTGCTGCTGCTGCTGCTGTAGCACCGTCAGCTGCTGCTGCTGTAGCACCGTCAGCTGCTGCTGCTGCTGTACCACCGTCAGCTGCTGCTGCTGCTGCTGTAGTACCGTCTGCTGCTGCTGTAGCATCGTCTGCTGCTGCTGTAGCACTGTCAGCTGCTGCTGCTGCTGCTGCTGCTGCACTGTCAGCTGCTGCTGCTGCTGTACCACCGTCAGCTGCTGCTGCTGCTGTTGTTGTAGTACCGTCTGCTGCTGCTGTTGTAGTACCATCTGCTGCTGCTGTAGCATTGTCTGCTGCTGCTGTAGCACTGTCAGCTGCTGCTGCTGCTGTAGCACTGTCAGCTGCTGGTGCTGCTGTAGCACTGTCAGCTGCTGCTGCTGCTGTACCACCGTCTGGCTGCTGCTGCTGTAGTACCATCTGCTGCTGCTGCTGCTGTAGTACCATCTGCTGCTGCTGTAGCATCGTCTGCTGCTGCTGTAGCACTGTCAGCTGCTGCTGCTGCTGCTGTAGCACCGTTGTTGGTGTGGCTTATTGAGAATACCAAGAAACAATTAACCCCAGAGGGTTAGCCACCCAGGATAACCCAAAAAAAGTGTGTCATCGAAGACTGTCTAACTTATTTCCATTGGGGTCCTTAATCTTGTCTCCCAGGATGCAACCCACACCAGTCGACTAACACCCAGGTAAACAGGGAAAAATGCCTGGAACTAGTGCTCATATTGGTGAATTTAAAGCCAGCAAAGGTTGGTTTGAGAAATTTAAGAATCGTAGTGACCTACACAGTGTGATAAGGCCTGTTCTGGAAGAAAATGCCAAACAGGACCTACAGTACTCAGGAGGAAAAGGCACTCCCAGGACACAGTGTCTCATCGGTCATTGCTGCATCTTCAATAAAGGTAAGTGTCATTTATTCTTCATTTAGTAGAGTAGTACATGCACAATATATACAGTGGACCCCCACATACCGTCGGCATCACATAACGTTCAATCCGCATACCGCTCGCTTTTATCGCAAAAATTTTGCCTCGCATACCGCTCAAAAACCCGCTCACCGCTCTTCGTCCGAGACGCATCCAATGTGCGCCCTTAGCCAGCCTCACATGTGCCGCCGGTGGCATTGTTTACCAGCCAGCCTCCGCGGTAACATCCAAGCATACAATCGGAACATTTCGTATTATTACAGTGTTTTTGGTGATTTTATCTGCAAAATAAGTGACCATGGGCCCCAAGAAAGCTTCTAGTGCCAACCCTACAGCAATTACTATAGAGAATTACTATAGAGATGAAGAAAAAGATCATTGATAAGTATGAAAGTGGAGTGCGTGTCTCCGAGCTGGCCAGGTTGTATAATAAACCCCAATCAACCATCGCTACTATTGGTGGTACAGCTCCTGCTGCTGCTGTAGCACCGTTGTTGGTGTGGCTTATTGAGAATACCAAGAAACAATTAACCCCAGAGGATTTGCCACCCAGGATAACCCAAAAAAGTCAGTGTCATCGAAGACTGTCTAACTTATTTCCATTGGGGTCCTTAATCTTGTCTCCCAGGATGCAACCCACACCAGTCGACTAACACCCAGGTGAACAGGGAAAAATGCCTGGAACTAGTGCTCATATTGGTGAATTTAAAGCCAGCAAAGGTTGGTTTGAGAGATTTAAGAATCGTAGTGACATACACAGTGTGATAAGGCCTGTTCTGGAAGAAAATGCCTAACAGGACCTACAGTACTCAGGAGGAAAAGGCACTCCCAGGACACAGTGTCTCATCAGTCATTGCTGCATCTTCAATAAAGGTAAGTGTCATTTATTCTTCATTTAGTAGAGTAGTACATGCACAATATATACTGTGCATGTACTACTCTACTATTGTGCATGTATCCTTCTCTTTGTGTGTAGGAAAATGTATATTTCTTGTGGTAAAATTTTTTTTTCATACTTTTGGGTGTCTTGCACGGATTAATTTGATTTCCATTATTTCTTATGGGGAAAATTCATTCGCATAACGATAATTTCGCATAACAATGAGCTCTCATGAACGGATTAATATCGTTATACGGGGGTCCACTGTATTCAGGGCACTGGGGTAGTGAACGTATATATACGTTTGGACTGTTTACAGGTTAAATACTGGAATATCTTACTAAGAAAAAGGCTGAGTGGATATTATGCTGTGTAACTGACAATTTACCAGTTTTATACTACAGGTCCACCATCACAAATCCGGCAATCAGTTATTCGGTTCCTTCAGTTATTCGGCACTAATTTTGGCTAGCATAATTTCAAATTTCCAGGGTCACCACACCAACCTGCTGGTACTGTTTGGTGGCACTACTTGCTGCATAAGTCATTCCAATTTCTTTTTTTCCATTTATTGTTTTAACCTGCTTACTTTTAGCCCTAGCCATGGTTCCAGTGAATAAAAGAAATGCTTCTCATTATGTAAAGCACCTACACAGTACATTATCCATTAAAGATAAGGTGGCTTTGAAGCCACTGTCGGTTGTCATGAACTCAGTCTCATGATGCAGGAGAATACGCTTTATTATTACGCTAATATCAACACTACAGCTTATTTGCCTATCACAATTGATCTAATATGACATAAGAAACAATATAAATAACATAAAACATGTTAATTACTCAAGAATGAATAATATTTGGCATAATACCAAGTAGTTTGACAGAGGTATGAAAGGATATGGTATACAAATACCATTCTCATCCCTTCATGGTGGTTTATTAGAAAAAAACGGATATAGCCCAGGGCTAACTGTGATATCCCGTACTGCCCCAAAAACTGAAACAAAAAATTTTATTTTCTCTCTATAGATTACCCCAACATAGCAATTGTGTAGAGAACCTAGGAAAAACCAAAAAAAGTCAAATGGCTTTTTTTTTTGTCCGGGTTTTGGGGTTTAGCCATATATGATTTTTTGGAAAAAAATTCGTTTCCCAGCCAGGATAAAACTTGGGCGGGTTTTCTTTACACTGTTGCTAGTTTACCCATCAGTAAAGGGGTCCTGGGTGTTTACCGACTGTGTGGGTGTTATCCTGGGGCATGACCTAATTTTCTTGAAAACTCCCGCATAACAAGTGGCTTTCTATATAGTGTATGTACTGATGTCAGCTAGGCCTTATCCCTTTGTACATGGTGAGTAAATAAAAGAATTTTTGTTTTTTTAATAATTTATTATTATTATTATTTTTTCAGTTTTTTTTTGGGGTTTTTTTTTTATTCAAATTGGGCAATGTTGAGGGAAAAGATACTTTTTCACGTACACCAAAATGAAAGAAATCAGCCCATAAATGGGGGTTCACCTCAGCCTTAGGGGGCCGCTTAGCAGTATATTTTTGTTTGGTTGTTAGGTTATCGTTTTCTCATTTTTGGGTCTCTTTTGATAGAATGAAAGAAAATTTTACAGAAATAATATGATTTTGATTGTTTTCATGAGGAAAATATTTGAAATTGAAATCAGGTAGCAAAATGTCATTCTTTGCGAAGCTCAAGAGTAAACAAATGACTCCCCACCCAATACCTGTCCGCCTGCCAGTCTAAATTTTCCAGGACGGTCAAGATGGTTTTTACATTTTTTATAAAATTTTTTTTCAATAATCGCAGTTGCAAAACGTAAATCTTCTATTTTTTTGTGAATAAAAATTTCCCAAATGGTAAGCAAGGTAATAAAGAGGGGCCTGTAGCCGTGACTAATAACAGAAAAAATGTTATTTTAGTGCCAGGAATGTCTGATTGTTTATTCTGGCCCTTTTTTGAAATTGGCATCTGTTAAATTTTTTTGACCATGACCACTTTATTGGGTGGTTGAAAAAAGTGAATGGGGGGTTTTTTGACTCTTTGAAGATAGAAGAAAAAAAAGTTTATTCAGGTTACCAAAAACAGTTACATAGTTTATATACATAGCAGTGTATGTATGGGAAAACCTAGGATAACCCAGAAAATCAGACAAAGTGCTATTTCCCTACCCGGCTTTGGGGGGTTCCTAATTTTTTTGGGAAAAATTTTTTTTTCTCGGGTTTTTTGTTGGCTATCTCATTTAAAAATTGGCAGGTTTGGGGGAAAAATGCTTCTTAAGTACAACAAAAATAAAAAAACGGCCCATAAATAAGGGGGTAACTTCTCGCCCTTTGCCGCCTCTTTGCAGTTATTTCGTATGGTTTATATGGTTGTTTATCATTTTTTTGGATATTTTTATAGAAAGGAAGATTTTTTACAGAAAAACATGATTTTGATGCTTTCATGACGAAAAGTACCCTTTAAATAAGCCAAAGTAGCAGAAAAATTTTATTTTGCCGAGTTCATTTAAATGTGTAGTTGGTTAATTTTTTTAATGTATTCTAACCCAACCCCTCTGTAATTTGGAAACCCCAGTAATCCAGCATTGAGTACAATTTTTTTTCCCGGGGGTATTTTGTCCGTGGGGCCAAACACACATAAAAAACCCGTCCAAAAGGAAAATTTCCCCAGTGCTCTGCGTTATGTTTGTCTCCCAACACACACAAATCCTTGACGACTTTTTTTTCCGAACACTCTGGGAGTTTCAGAGTGATACACCAATAAAGGCTTCACTTTGCAATCACCACTAGAATTACTACACAACATTAATGTCAGCCTGTCTTTCATAGGCTTATGTCCTGGGAGTGCCTTTTCCTCCTGAGTAATGTAGGTTCTGTTTGGCATTTTCTTCCAAAACAGGCCTGTTTCGTCGCAATTAAACACTTGTTCAGGTTTTAAGTTTTCAGTCTCTATGTATTCCTTAAAATCTTTCACATATTTTTCAGCTGCATTTTTGTCTGAACTGGCTGCCTCACTATTCCTTACCACACTGTGTATGCCACTACGAACCTTAAATCTCTCAAACCAGCCTTTGCTGGCCTTAAATTCATCATCAGCAGCACTATTTTGAGGCATTTTCTTAATGAGCTCATCAAGCAACTGCCTTCCCTTTTCACAAATTATAGACTGAGAAACACTATCTCCTGATAACTGTTTTTCATTTATCCATACCAATAACAGTCTCTCTACCTCTTCAATTATTTGCGGTCTCTGTTCTGAAAACATACTTGAACCTTTTGCAACAACAACTTCCTTGATTGCCTTTCTGTTCGCCAAGATAGTACTGATGGTTGAATGTGATTTGTTGTATTGCCTTTCCAACTCAGGCATATGCACTCCACTCTCATATTTTTCAATTACAGGTCTCCCTCAACATTCGCGAGGGTAGGGGATCAAGAGCCTCGCGAATGTTGAAAAACCGCGAATGTTTGGTGCCCCAATATATTGTAGGGAAATATAATACAATACTGCTTCCTGAACGTGTTGAACCATGAACAATCATAAAATACACGAAAATGTCGTAAAATATTGTACTAAATACATACATGTTATGGTTTAATAACATGTATGTTATTAAGTACCACTGCCTCAACCACTGCCTCCACCAGTGCCTCAACCACTGCCTCAACCATTGCGGTGCACTGCTCGTATTTTGGTGCAATTTCTTTCTTCAATTCTATCATGTTTCTCAATTTCTTTACCAAAGGGCTGGCACTAGCAAGTTTCTTTGGGCCCATGGTTAATTATGTGGCAGTCGCACTCAATTTACAAGCACCAAACACAATGAATTATTGTGAAATATCTGGAAGAGCGTGGAGACTAATGCTCACTCCAGCATAAACAAAGCCACATGTGTCTAATTTATCATCATAAACAAAGGCACACTGACGATGCCTCAACCACTTCCTCCACCACTGCTTCAACCCTCGTATTTTTGTACAATTTCCTTCTTCAATTCTATCATATTATTATTATTATTAATACGATAGAATTGAAGAAGGAAATAGTACAAAAATACGAGGGTTGAAGCAGTGGTGGAAGACGTGGGTGAAGCATCGTCAGTGTGGCTTTGTTCATGCTGGAGTGAGCATTAGTCTCCACACTCTTCCAAACATTTCACAATAATTCATTGTGTTTGGTGCTTGTAGATTGAGTGCGACTGGAGTAGTAGAGGCATTGGTAGAGGCATTGGTAGAGACAGTGGTTGAGGCAGTGGTAGAGGCAGCAGTAGAGGCAGCAGTTGAGGCAGTGGTTGAGGGAGTGGTTTTTAATAACATAATAATAATACATGTTATTAATAATAACATGTATTATTATTATTAATAACACATATCTTATTAAATATCACTGCCTCAACCGCTGCCTCAACCGCTGCCTCAACCGTTGCCTCAACTGCTGCCTCAACCACTGCCTCAACTGCTGCCTCAACTGCTGCCTCAACTGCTGCCTCAACCACTGCCTCAACTGCTGCCTCAACCACTGCCTCAACCACTGCCTCTACCGCTGCCTCTACCGCTGCCTCTACCGCTGCCTCAACCATTGCCTCTACCACTCCAGTCGCACTCAATCTACAAGCACCAAACACAACGAATTATTGTGAAATGTTTGGAAGTGTGGAGACTAATGCTCACTTCATCATAAACAAAGGCACACTGACTGACGATGCATCAACCACTTCTTCCATCACTGCTTCAACCCTCTTATTTTTGTACAATTTCCTTTAATTCTATCGTATTATTATTATTATTAATTAGCAGTAGCAGAAATGTTTGATTCTTTGCCGTGTTCAAGAGTAAACATATGATGTCACCGTCAAATACCTGTCCGAATAGCCATTCCAATATTCAGTCATGAATGGGTTGACATTATTTATAATGCAGTTTAATAGCAAATAATGAACAAACAAAACACTCACCACACTGAGTGGTGGGAGGGCTGGCTGCCAGTTGTTGGGGTCGGAGGGAGGGTATTAGGCACTCGCGGGTGGGGGGAAACTTAAATACGATTTGGCGGATGGGAATTTGGCAGTTGGGAATTTGGCGATTGATAATTTGCGAATGTGTGAAGCCCGCAAAAGTTGAAAATGCGAATGTTGAGGGAGATATGTATCTCTTTCTTCATTTCCATCATAATTCTCACCCTTTTTAACACCAGCTTGACACTAGAAGCTTTCTTGGGGACCATGGTGGCTTATTTAGCAGTTACAAGCACTAAAAACACTGGAATAATCCAAAATATATGGCAGGCACACGTGGAATCGACTGCAACAGCATGTAAACAATGGCACAGTGAGTCTTGGAGTGGCTGGGCCCACTCAGGCCGCGCTCCTGGCGCATGGACATGTTCCGGACGAACATCATTGGCAGAGTTTTTTGCCATTGGTAAGAGACATATTTTTATGCCAAAAAGCGCCGTTAGATGAATTTGCCGTTACTTAATGCCACTGTTAGTTGAGGGTCCACTGTATATCTTTCATTCTATCAACTGAGACAAAAAAAAAAAAACGAGGATACAACCATAAAAACCATACAAAAATATACCGCTAAGGGGTGGCTAATGGCTGAGAAGTGAACTCCGTTATTTAAGGTCCGATTTCTTTCATTTTTGGTGTACGTTAAGAAGCATCTTTCCATCATACATTTCCGAAATTTCAATAAGATAGTTCAACAAACAACTGAGATCCAATTCCCTAGATCAAGAGCAAGAGCCCCTCACCAGCATCAAGGAACCTCCCTTGAGGCCCGTTCGCATCTTGAAATTTTGCTTGCATTCGGAAGCAAAAAACTGACCGAGCGACTGCTCGTATTTTGAAAAACTCGCGCACTTGGGCACTCGTAAGTTGAGGTTCCACTGTATACCCATTCCTTATTTATTCAGACTTCCTACAATAAATACATTTACCATTCACTATAAGCTAAGGACGAAAATATTTTAAGGTAAGTAATGTGTCCTAGGTAGTAGATTGGTAGACAGCAACCACCCAAAACAGAAACACTTTCACCATCATTCAACACTTTTACTATCATTCACACATAATCACTCTCTTGATACGGCAGTTTAGATGTCAATCCAAACAGCCAATTATTATTAAAAAATAAAAAGGTACAATACCATTTTACTAATCTCTCAGCCCATTCCTGGGTTAGGCTTGTCTGGTGCTTGCTTGGTCAACCAGACTGTTGTTAATGGTGACCCACTGGCCCACATAAGCATCAAAGCCTGGTTGTTCTAGCCCATGGAACAGATACTTGGCTGGTTGACTTACCACGGCTTCAACCTTCTACTCAGAGTTCAGTACGTACTATTATAATTTAAAATTTAGTTTTTTACTCATGGTATCACTGAGTATGCCTGGAGAATAGACAACAAATAAAATGTCTTTTAAACAAACAAAAATGTGTCTACTTACATAAGTTTATAGTATTTTCTGTCCTGTAGAAGAAGACACAGTAGAAATATAACTAAATAAACTCACCAAAACTTAGAATAAAGCCTTTCTTCTCTGGACTGTAGCGCAACACACAGAAAGCATCAAAGCTGGGACCATAGGCCAGGGTGATACTCTTATAGTTGAAGGATCTAACTCGCACCATCTCGCTCAAGGTCTTGGGGTTTGCCATGTTGCTGCTGCTGCTGCTGCTGCTGCCTGCTGACTCAACACCACCTACAAAACATAATTTAATTAATCTGCAACCAACGTTGTAATTGTTTTCAATGCTCTGGCCGTCTCCCAACAAGGAAAGGTGACCTGACAGAGAGGAAAACACTTACACTGTCACTCATTCAACAACCAATGTCTTGCCATAACAGACCTGATGTCATAGTTCAGATAACTCTCAAAACCACATTTCCCACCCTTCTTTCAGAGTGCAGACACTGTACTTTCCACCTCCACGACTCAAGTCTGGCTAACTGCTTCCCCCTGAATCCCTCCATAAATGCTACCTCGCTCACACTATTACAGTACATTAAGTCATAAAACCACTTACCACCATTCACTCCTATATAACATGCTCACAAAATCCTATTAAATGTGTAAGTCAGTAGCACACAAAACCTTCTTTACATCCTCCTCCCAACATTCTTAAAACAACCCCAACCCCTCTTTTCCTCCATCCTTTTTTTCATATAATGTTTTTGGGGACCATGGCCCCACCAGCGCGCTTGCACACCATCTGTAAAACCCAACATCAGTTATATGCACTCAACCTGTTTCTTTTTTCTTAGCCATTGCATCCATCTTCCACCCTGGTAAGGTGATCAAAAAAAATAAACACATTCGTCATTATTCATCCAATAGTCATCTTGTCAGAAGTGCACAAAAAACACAATTCAATTGATTATCCAAACTGTAACATCTGCACCTCTCCCTCAGAGTGCAGGAACTGTATTTTCCACTTCCAAGACTCAAGTCTGGCTAACTGGACTATTCATAGAACTAAATGTTCCAATCACATGACTTCTGAGAGCTCAAGTCCTTCCCATGTAATACCTCCTTCACACCCGCCTTCCAACCCTTTCTGTGACCTGACCTCTTCTTCCTTCTACCCAGGAATTATACACCCTCTGGTCATCTTTTCTGCTCAATCCTCTCCAAATACCCAAACCACCTCAACAATCACTTCTCAGCCCTCTCAATAATGCCTTCCCTAACCCTACACTATGTCTTTATCTCCATGCTCTAAATTCTTTGCATAATACTCATACCATACAGTGTTCTCACACATGACATCACAACTTACAGCTTCCTCCTCTCCTCTCTCCAACATTTAAAACCTGTGCCTCACACTCACATACAATGGATGGTACCACTATACAATCTTCCCCTTTTCTGCCTCCATAGATAAACTTCTTTCTGTCTACTGAAGCCACAACACACCATCTACCCTTTCACCTTCATCCCTCAACAAGTCATCTTTCACTCAACTTTCACCTTCACCAAGTCATCCTTCACTCAACTTTCACCTTCATCAAGTCATCCTTCACTCAACTTTCACCTTCATCCTTCACTCAACTTTCACCTTCATCCTTCACTCAACTTTCACCTTCATCCTTCACTCAACTTTCACCTTCATGAAGTCATCCTTCACTCAACTTTCACCTTAAACAAGCCATCCTTCACTCAACTTTCACCTTCATCCTTCATCAAGTCATCCTTCACTCAACTTTCACCTCCATCCTTCATCAAGTCACCCTTCACTCAACTTTCATCTTCATTACATCATCCTTCACTCAACTTTCACCTTCATCCTTCACTCAACTTTCACCTTCATCCTTCATCAAGTCATCCTTCACTCAACTTTCACCTTCATCAAGTCATCCTTCACTCAACTTTCATCTTCATCAAGTCATCCTTCACTCAACTTTCACCTTCATCCTTCACTCAACTTTCACCTTCATCCTTCATCAAGTCATCCTTCACTCAACTTTCACCTTCATCAATTCATCCTTCACTCAACTAAATTTCAGCACCCATATCCAACACATAACAAAAAAAGTATCCAAAACAGTGGGGATTCCTCTCCAAGATACAATATTACGTGCCACAAACTGCCCTTCTCACACTATACCATTCACTCATTTATCCATACCTCACCTATGCTATTTGTGCTTGGGGATCAACTGCAGCAACACATCTAAAGCCAATAATAACCCAACAAAAAGCCGCAGTAAGAATAATCACTAAATCCCATCCCTGGCAACACACCCCCCCACTCTTCATAGATCTAAACTTACTCCCTGTTCAGAACATCCACACTTACTACTGTGAAATCTGTATCTACAGGACCTTAAATTCCAATATTAACCTTGACCTAAAATGCTTTCTTGATAGTTGTGACAGGACCCACAGGCATAACACCAGACACAAACATCTCTATGATATTCCCCGTGTCCGACTAAACCTTTACAAAAATTCAATGTGTGTCAAAGGGCCTAAAATCTGGAACACCCTACCTGAAAACTCTAGAACTGCAGACACATTCATCACTTTCAAAACTACCGTTAGAAAACATCTTATCTCCCTGATACACCCCGTCAACTAACTACATGTAAACCACCTGGTGGTTCACACTTACACTCACTCACCCATTGACTATAAACACAGAAATACGAATCTTAATCTTAAAATAATGAATCCTAACTGGTCATAAGCTTGCCTATGATACTCCAATATAGACACTCTGTATTGTGCCAAAGCAAAAGCATTCACACTGCTAAGCTCACAAACTATAATGTAGTCACTTAGCGTTAATACCATAATCTGTAATAATTTAAAGGTTAGAATTAATCTAAGTCTGCCCGAAATGCCTAGCCATGCTAGGTGTCCTAGTGGGCACCTCTGTAATTAGTATTTTAAAACATGTAAACCACACAATATCCAAAATCTGTAAACCCGGCATTGTAATCCTTATAGAGAATAAACTTGATTGATTGATTGAACTATCCCCTTCATCAAGCCATCCTTCACTCAACTTTCACCTTCATCAAGCCATCCTTCACTCAACTTTCACCTTCATCAAGTCATCCTTCACTCAACTTTCACCTTCATCAAGCCATCCTTCACTCAACTTTCACCTTCATCAAGCCATCCTTCACTCAACTTTCACCTTCATCAAGTCATCCTTCACTCAACTTATCCACTCACAAATATGTAAATACATACTTTTCTTCCACACTACCTCCAGTCTCACATCATAATTACCACTTTCAAAACTTTGTCATTTTTAATCATCTAACTGTTTTCTAAGTTCACTTTTAAAACTCCTTTCCTTGTAAATTATTATTATTATTATTATGAGCTATATCTCTAGCACTGTTGCTACAAATACCAAAGATGGGACAAGCTGAGCTTATCTCTACTATTGTGGCTACAAATACTTATAACACCAGGAACATAGAGCTCTCTTGCAGATACAAATACAGTGGACCCCCGGTTAACGATATTTTTTCATTCCAGAAGTATGTTCAGGTGCCAGTACTGACCGAATTTGTTCCCATAAGGAATATTGTGAAGTAGATTAGTCCATTTCAGACCCCCAAACATACACGTACAAACGCACTTACATAAATGCACTTACACAATTGGTCTCATTGGGAGGTGATCGTTAAGCGGGGGTCCACTGTATTAAAGACAATAACAAAAGCAGCTTAGCTTTGCTCTTGTAGCTACAAATACTGAAGATGGGACACCATGAACACAGGTCTGCTGCTGTAGTTATAAACTAGTTATCACTTACCAGGTATGACATTCAGTAATCAACACATGATAAACCATTATTCCTCCATCAATAATACTTTATAATTTTTTGGACACACTGGCCATGTCCCAACAAGGTAAGGTGACCCAGAAAGGTGGAAACTCAGCCACTATCAATCATTCAATCACTATCTTGCCAGAAAGATGGTAATATTACAGTTCAGATGACCCACAGAACTATAACAAACCCACCCTTCCTTTAGAGTGCTAGTACTGTACTTGCCATCAACAAGACTTAAGTCTGACTAGCCAATTTCCCTGAATCCCTTCATAAATATTACCCTTCACACACTCCACCAAATACTGAATATAGGACACTACAGGCAGGCCTTGTTTTACAGCCCTTTGCTTTACAGCATTTCACTTATGCACTAATGTCTCATAAACATGCAAGATTTCATGTACATCTTGCTACTCCTACTTACACTTAGGTCACACTACACATGCATAGACAAGCATATATATATATACACATGCCCCTCTGGGTTTTCTTCTGTTCCATTATTAGTTCTACTTTTTGTTTATTTCCTCTTATCTCCATGTTAAAGTGAAAAAGAATTCTTCCTCCATAAGCCATGCTTGTCGTAAGAGGTGACTAAAATGCAAGGGGCTAGTAACCCCTTCTCCTGTATATATTGCTAAATTTAAAAGGAAACTCTTTTGTTTATCCTTTTGGGCCATCCATTTTTTCAAAGATCTCTTCATTCATTCCAGGCACTGTATTACCCCTGTAGGTCTGGCATTTTCTCATAAATGCAGCAGTAGTAGTAATAGTAGTAATAATAGTAGTAGAAGTACTAGTAGCAGCAGCAGTTATAGTTCCAGCAGTTGTAGTAGTGTTCGTTATTATGTGCTTGGTGTTGCTTCTCTCAGTTTCTTTGCTAAGTGAAATATTTTTATTATCTATATTGTACTCTTTATTATTACAGTAATTGTTAGGCTTGTTGCCGGTCTACCACTGAAATTTAAATTATTTAGCAGTAGTAGATTTTTTATTGATCTTATTTTCAAATATGTGCATTATATTTTCTCATAACTTGTGGATTTTGTTTTCATATTAGCACAGTTTTGGTGAGGATGGTGTTCTTCCACATGAGGCTCTAATACTTGGCTACATTTTGGTTTGAATTTGGTATGTTATACCAGGGTAGTGTATTATTTGTAGTACTCTGTGGTGTATAGTTCCATGTTAGTGTATCATTTGTAGAGCTCTGTGGTGTATTGTTCCATGTTAGTGTAACATTTGTAGTACTCTGTGGTGTATTGTTCCATGTTATTGTATCATATGTGGTACTCTGTGGGGTATTGTTCCATGTTCAGTGTATCATTTGTGGTATTCTGTGGTGTATTGTTCCATGTTAAGTGTATCATTTGTGGTGGTCAGTACAAGATAAAATCTATCTTTAGTGTTCACTAAACTCTGCCTCTTTCAGTTAGATAAGATTCTCTTATTTCAGTTAAAAATATGTCGTCGAGAGGTCTGCAAGACTTGTTATTAACTACTGAAGTTTGTGATTGTTGAGTTCTTGCTGAGTTGTCATCACATAAATCTTTGTAGTGAAGAGTCAGTTCTTGCTTTAGTATATTGAACCCCGAAGTTTTAACCTTCACTTTTCATTGGTGGCTGTATATTTATGACAACATGAATTTCTAACTGAAGGTAGAATAATATCTAGAAAGCTGTATTAAGAATTGTGTCAGTAATAGAGGTGGCTAGTCCTTATTCAGATCAGGGGTCAGATCCCTTGATCTGAACTTGCTCTCAGGATCAGAGTTTTAAAAGGGGAAAATTTCCTATGAAATGATAATCTATTTCTGAAGGTGGTGAAACCAAAGGTACAAAATTTGATGGAAGACTTGCAGAACTGCGCTCTCACGAAGTAAATGGTCTCAGCGATATTTACACATTGGCGATTTCGACCACTTTGAGGCATATTTTCAGCCATTTCCATTGTTCCAGCTGCTAGCATTCCTTCTTTTCTATTAACTGAGTACAAGAAACTGGCCATTTACCTATTTCAACTGCCCAATGGAGTGATCAGAAATAGGTAATTTGGCCAATTTCACACAAAATTAGAAAAATGCCAATTTAACCCTTTCAGGGTCCATCCCGTAGATCTACGGCTTTACGTTCAGGGTCCAAACCGTAGATCTACTCCATGAGCTCAGCTCACTCTGATAAACTGTGAGTGGTAAATTTGGGCCTAGATATGAGAGAATACATCTATGTAGTATGTGTGCACCACATAAAACAAATTCTGCAGCACACTGTGTATAATGAGAGAAAAAAAACTGAGACCATGATTTTCGATTAAAACAGCGACTTTGCAGTGTTTTTTCGCATGTTTTTTTAAAGTGTATTTGTGATTTCTTGGTCTCATTTGATAGAATGGAAGACATATTACAGAAATGGAGATAATTTTGATTGGTTTTCGCCATGGAAATGGCTTGAAACTGAGCTCAAAGTAGCGGAAATGTTAAATTTTTGCCGATGTTCAAGAGTAAACAAACGACCTCACACGTCTAATACACGCCAGCTGGTGGGTCTAATATACATTCACAAATGTGGTGATGATATTTATACAATTAATACAATATTGCATAACAGTAAATCTTCTATTTTTTGGTGTGAACAAAAATTCATTATGTGAATAAAAAATCAAAATGGAATTTATTTGTAAAGCCTCAAAATGTAACTAATGAACAGAGGAAATGTTAGTTTAGTGCCAGGAATACCTACATTGTTTATTCTGGATCCTATTTTGAAATTGGAATATTTTGAACTTTGTGTTAAATTGGCCAAATTACCAATCACTTTATTTTGTAGTTGAAACAGTTGACTTGGCAATTTCTTGTGCTCAATCGATAGAATAGAAGTAATACTAGTGAAATAGCTAAGAATTTGGTTGACTGGAATAATGTAATTGGCCTAAAATGGGAGTCAAAGTCGGCAAAATTGCCGATTCGTAAATATCGCTGACACATCACAATTCGTGAGAGCATAATTTCGTCAATTTTCCATCAAATTTCATACTTTTTGTTTCATTACCTTCACAAAAAGATTCTCTACCATTTCATAAGAAAAAATAACAAATTTTTTTTTTTAAATTCTTGAACACTGGGGCACCACTTCAGATTTTGGCCTTGGACCCTGGAGGGGTTAAAAATAGGGTCCAGAAAGAACAGTGTAGACATTCCTGGCACTGAAACAACATTTCTTCTCTTCATTGGTCATGTCCTCAGGTTTTTCCTGTATTGCGCTTGCTTTCCGTTTTGAATTTTTGTTTGCACAAAAAATAAGTGATTTGCTGTTGTGCAGACTAATGCATTGTTGTAATAATGATATAAATAATGTCAGCACATTATTAGTGGGACACACACTGGACAAGTGACGTAGTTTGTGTGCTCAATTTCAAGCTACTTTCAGTCCTCAAACCAATCAAAATCATCTCTCTTTCTGTGATATATTTCCATTCTATCGGGTGAGACCAGGAAATTGGGAATACAACAGTGAAAACCATACAAAACTACATCACGGAGTCGTTGTTTTAAACCAAAGACATGGTCGCAGTTTTTTCCCCATTATGCACTGCTTGCTGCAGGATTTTTTTAAACTAGAAAGAGAAAGGCATTCCCTATACAGGCAAAGGCAAAGAATAACAGAGCAGCTAAAAGAGACCTATATATCTGTAATAGGAAGGGAGGCACTGGTCAGAGAAGTAGCAAACAATGAACTTAAGCTAAAGGAATCTTACAAGAGTCAAGAAACATGGAAAGAACTAAAACCAATACATGAAATTGAAAGAAACCCAAAATATTTCTTTTCTTATGCCAAATCTAAATTGAGAACAACATCCAGTATTGGGCCCCTACTTAGACAAGATGGGTCCTACACAGATGACAGCAAGGAAATGAGAGAGCCACTCAAGTCCTAATATGACTGTTTTTAGCGAGCCGCTAACCAGACTGAGAGCCAAAGATCTAAATGAATTTTTTATGAGCGAGACACAGAATTTGGTAGACTCAAACCTATCTGATATTATCCTGACACCAAATGACTTCAAAAAGGCAATAAATGACATGCCCATGTACTTTGCCCCATTCCCAGACTCATGGAACCCCGTGTTCATCAAGAGCTGCAAGAAACCCCTATCATGTGCTTTTAACATCTTATGGAGAAGGAGCATGGATATAGGGGTCGTCCCACAGTTGCTAAAAACAACAGACATAGCCCCACTCCACAAAGGGGACAGTAAAGCAACAGCAAAGAACTACAGACTGATAGGTTAACATCCTATATCAGTAAAATCTTTGAAAGGATCCTAAGAAGCAGGATTGCCACTTATCTAGATACTCATCAGTTACATAACCCAGGGCAGCATGGGTTTAGAGTAGGTGGCTCCTGTCTGTCCCAACTACTGGACCACTATGACAAGGTCCTAGATGCTCTAGAAGACAAACAAAATGCAGATGTAGTATACACAGACTTTGCAAAAGTCTTTCGACAAGTGTGACCATAGCGTAATAGCACACAAAATGCATGATAAAGGAATAACAGGAAAAGTTGGTAGATGGATCTATAATTTCCTAACAAATAGAACACAAAGAGTAGTAGTAAACAGTAAAGTCTGAGGCAGCTACTATGAAAAGCTCTGTTCCACAAGGCACAGTACTCGCTCCCATCCTGTTCCTCATCCTCATATCTGACATAGACAAGGATGTCAGCCACAGCACAGTGTCTTCCTTGGCAGATGACACCCAAATTTGCATGACAGTGTCCTCCACTGAAGACTGCAAGACTCCAGGCAGACATCAACCAAATCTTTCAATGGGTCACAGTAAACAATATGAAGTTCAATGATGAGAAATTTCAACTACTCCAACATAGAAAACATGAGGAAATTAACCCGTAAACGGTCCAAACGTATATATACATTTTTTCAACATTTGATATTATGTAAAAAAGTAGATGTTTTTTTTTTTTTTAAATTTGAAAACGTGTAAAAAAACTTTGATCTACATTTTTTTTTTATACTATTTGAAAATATGTAAAAAAAACGTAGATCTACTTTTTGGAGCACTACGCATGTGAACGTAGATCTGCTTGGACCATTTACGGGTTAAAACTATATCGGAGTATAAATTAAATTCCAACCACGCAATAGAGCAAAACACTAATGTAAAAGACTTGGGAGTAATAATGTCAGAGGATCTCACTTTCAAAGACCACAATATTGTATCAATTGCATCTGCTAGAAAAATGACAGGATGGAAAATGAGAACCTTCAAAACCAGGGATGCAAAGCCCATGATGACACTCTTCAAGTCGCTTGTTCTATATAGGCTGGATATTGCTGCACACTATCAACACCTTTCAAGGTAGGTGAAATTGCTGACCTAGAAAATATACAGAGAACCTTCATGGCACACATACGAAACTGCGATAAAACACCTCAATTACTGGGAATGCTTGAAGTTCTTCAACCTGTACTCTCTAGAATGCAGGCGGGACAGATACATAATTACATACACTTGGAAAATCCTAGAGGGATTAGTACAAAATTTGCAAAAAAAAATCACTCCTTATGAAACCAAAAGACTTGGCAGACGATGCAACATCCCCCCAATGAAAAGCAGGGGCGCCACTAGCACGATGAGAGACAACACAATAAGTGTCAGGGGCCCAAGCATACATAAGGGGGATTACCAGTTGACCCCTGGCTGTCTTCAAGAAGGCACTGGACAGGTACTTAAAAGTCAGTACCTGGCCAGCTGGGCTGTGGTTCGTACATCAGGTTGCGTGCGGCCAACAGTAACAGCCTGGCTGTTCAGGCCCTGATCCACTATGAGGCCTGGTTACAGACTGGGCCACGGGGGCATTGACCCCTGAAACTCTCTCTAGGTACCTCAAAAATCTCTGATATTATCCTAACATTGCAAGGCTTTGAAAAAACAGTAAATGACATGCCCATGCACTCTGCCCCAGACCCAGACTCATGGAACTCCATGTTCATCAAGAACTGCAAAAAGCCCCTATCACGTGCCTTCAGTATTCTATGGAGAGGGAGCATGGACACAAGGGTCATCCAACATTCACTATAAACAGCAGACACAGCCCCACTCTACAAAGGTGGCAGAAAAGCAATTGCAAAGAACTACACTAACATCCCGTACCATAAAAATCTTTGAAAGGGTTCTAAGAAGCAAGACTACCAACCACATAGGTACCCATCAATTACACAACTCAGGGCAACACGGGTTTAGAGCAGGTCACTCCTGCCTGTCCCAGGTACCGGACCACTATGACAAGGCCCTGGATCCTATAGAGGATAAACAAAATGCAGATGTAGTATACACAGACTTTGCAAAATCCTTCAACAAGTGTGACCATGGTGTAATAGTGCACAAAATGCGTGATAAAGGAATAACAGGAAAAGTTAGTAGATGGATCTATAACTTCCCAACAAATAGAACACAAAGAGTAATAGTAAACAGAGTAAAGTCTGAGGCGGCTATGGTGAAAAGCTCTGTTCCACAAGGCACAGTGCTCGCTCCCATCCTATTCTTCATCCTCATATCTGACACAGACAGAGATGTTAGCCATCCTTTGTGGATGACACCTGAATTGCCATGACAGTGTCCTCCATCAAAGACACTGGAAGACTCCAAGCAGACATCAACCAAATCTTCAAATGGGCCACTCAAAACAATATGAAGTTCAATGAAGAGAAATTTCAACTACAATCAGATATGGAAAACTTGAAGAAAAAGTAATGTGAAGGCCCTGGGAGTGATAAAGTCAGAGGATCTCATCTTAAAAGACTACAACAATGTATCTACTGCATCTGCTAAAAAAATTATAGGATGAATAAAGAGAACCTTCAAAACTAGGGATGCCAAGCCCATAATGATTCTCTTCAAATTGCTTGTTCTCTCTAGACTGGAATACTGCTGTACACTAACTGCCCTCTTTAAGGCAGGCGAAATTGCTGACCTGGAGAGTGTACAAAGAACTTTCAGGCACACATAAGTACGATAAGGCACCTAAATTGCTGGGAACAGTTGAAGTCCCTTGATTTGTATTCCCTGGAATGCAGGCAAGAGAGATACATGATAATATACACTTGGAAAATCCTAGAGGGATTAGTACCAAACTTGCACACAAAAATCAGTCCCTATGAAAGCAAAAGACTCAGCAGGAGATGCAACATTCTCTGGACACTGAGGGACAACACCGTAAGTGTCAGGGGCCTAAGACTGTTCAACTGCCTCCCAGCATACATAAGGGGGGATTATCAATAGACCCCTGGCTGTCTTCAAGAAGGCACTGGACAGGCACCTAAAGTCAGTACCTGACCAGCTGGGCTGTAGTTCATATGTCAGTTTGCATGCGGCCAGCAGTAACAGCCTGGTTGATAAGGCCCTGATCCATCACAAGGCCTGGTCTCAGACCGGGCCCGTGGGCACTGGCCCCTGAAACCCTCTCCAGGTATACTACAGGTATACCCTGCCTCGGTGGATACAGCCAGTTTGTTGAAAGAAGAACATGTAAACGTATATGCATTTTTTTAGGCCTAGCTATATTGCTCATTTATTATGTGATAGTGTAAACAAGTTATCAGGCTTTTACATGCATTTGAAAGTGAAAAAAGACTATGATTCACTTTAGAGTGATTTTCACTTTACAGCAGTAGCACTTTACAGCAGTAGCACTTTACAGCAGTAGCACTTTACAGCAGTAGCCCAGAACCTAACCTGCTGTGTAAGTGGTGCCCTCCTGTATTACAAAATCAAACTAATACAGTACCTCTGGAAGCTGACAATTGAGCTGCAAACTGCAGCACCAGCTGATACAGCATAGAGATGGTGGTCCAGTCGGCCAGGATGGCGTCCACGGTGGTGCCCACGTGCTCAGCACTGGTCACCTCATAGGTGAAGTACGTGGCCCGGCGAGGACCCTGCTCCCTGGAGTGTAGGCTAGTTACCGGGCAGTTAGTGAAGAGGTATTCCATGCCAAACACCCGTGACCCAGTGAATTGCTGCAAGAAGGAAGGTTGCTATGATCAGCTGCTCCTCCACTCACACTGGGGTTATGTTCCCATGAACCCACTGTAAGTTAAATACAGCCTCTCCTCACTTAGCGATGTACTTGTTTACCGACACCTCAGACTTACAACAGACTCTCTGACCAGCATTTATACCTAAATAATGTATATTAGAGCTAATTTCCTCTATTCTGTTTATTTCAATATACAGTACACTACTGTATAAACATTTAAAAATATACCAGAAATGTTCTAAATGGTGCAAAGGTGACATTAAAATAATATCAAAGATGGTTGACACAAACTCACTATTATAGTATGCTCCTCACTTAGCAACGAATTCATTTAACGATGTGGTGTTAGGAACGGAACTCCGTTGTTAAGTGAGGAGAGGCTGTATATCACAAGTCCAATATTAATATATGATAAATAAATGAGTAAATAAACAACTGCTTTCACTGGATAAGTAAACAAATAATTACTATAACTAAATATCAGCACTGAGAAGTAAATAAAAAAGGTTTATCTTATCAATAAATATACAGTACTGAATGTACAAAGCAATCACACCATCAGAAAATCAAAATATCAAAACTCAAACCATCTTAAAGTTGAAATATTGTAAGTCAAACCATTGTAAAGTGAGGAGCATTTGTAGTTATGTTATATCCGCATAGCACAACCCATCCTCCAAAAAACTGTGTCACTTTTCACATAGACCTTGCAACACATTTCTAAATTAACTTAGATTGCAATGGAAAAACTATAAATATAACATAAAAGGCTTCCATGTGAACAGAAATCGTACAGCCACTATGTGCAACTGATGAAAAACGGTCATATTTCAACTGTTCAAGGCACCATGATAGACTGTTTGTACAAGAGTGCCATGATGTCTGTGGCTACAAGAAGTGACTGGAGAGTGAGATATACCAGCCACAATAATGAGAATAAGACACAGCTACAGGGAGAGACTAGAGAGTGAGATATACCAGCCACAATAATGAGAATGAGAATAAGACACAGCTACAGGGAGAGACTAGAGAGTGAGATATACCAGCCACAATAATGAGAATAAGACACAACTACAAGGAGAGATGGGAGAGTGAGACACACCAGCCACAATAATGAGAAAAAGACACAGCTACAAGGAGAGATGGCTTCGTCTCTGTAGATGCCTTCCTCTCCCACTACATTGTAAAATGTTCCAAACTTCAGAACACCCATGACTTAACCTGATTCCTCGTTTTTTCTTCTTCTTCTCCCTCTTCCCCTTTCCTCTTTCCCTTTTTCTCCTCTGGGTTGTCTTTCTTCTGTCTCGTGTTTCTGTTCCTGCATTATTTATTTCATCACTTCCCCTTCTTCCCCACCTCTGTGTACTTGCTCTCCCTCTGTGGGCACCTAGGTTCCTTGCAGTGCTCCCCTTTCTTTGTATTTGACTGGCTCGTCCTCCTTATTCCCCACTACTACTACTACTACCACCACTGCTACTGCTACTACTACTACTACTACCACTACTACTACCTCTACTACTACTACCACCACCACTACCTCTTCCTGCCTATATATACCCCTTCCTGCTCTACTTCTCGTTAGTGTGACTTTGTAAATGGTTCAAGTCGGACCGAAACGTCGTCGTAAGCTCCTCTCTTCTATGTGCGGGTTATTTGTGTATCATTCCAGTCACGGTATTGTGCCTTTTTTTGTTATTCACACTTGTAGTGTTTGTAAGTGCACACTTGTAGTGTTTGTTAGTGCACACTTGTAGTGTTTGTTAGTGCACACTTGCAGTGTTTGTAAGTGCACACTTGCAGTGTTTGTTGGTGCACACTTGTAGTATTTGTAAGTGCACTCTTGCAGTGTCTGTTAGTGCACACTTGCAGCATTTGTTAGTGCACACTTGTAGTGTTTGTTAGTGCACACTTGCAGTGTTTGTTAGTGCACACTTGTAGTGTTTGTTAGTGCACACTTGTAGTGTTTATAAGTGCACATTTGTAGTGTTTGTTAGTGCACACTTGTAGTGTTTGTTAGTGCACACTTGTAGTGTTTGTTAGTGCACACTTGTAGTGTTTGTTAGTGCACACTTGTAGTGTTTTGTTAGTGCACACTTGTAGTGTTTATAAGTGCACATTTGTAGTGTTTGTTAGTGCACACTTGTAGTGTTTGTAAGTGCACACTTGTAGTGCTTGTTGGTGCACACTTGTAGTGTTTGTTAGTGCACACTTGTAGTGTTTGTTAGTGCACACTTGTAGTGTTTGTTAGTGCACACTTGTAGTGTTTGTTAGTGCACACTTGTAGTGTTTGTTAGTGCACACTTGTAGTGTTTGTTAGTGCACACTTGTAGTGTTTGTTAGTGCACACTTGTAGTGTTTGTTAGTGCACACTTGTAGTGTTTGTAAGTGTACACTTGTAGTGTTTGTTAGTGCACACTTGTAGTGTTTGTTAGTGCACACTTGTAGTGTTTGTTAGTGCACACTTGTAGTGTTTGTAAGTGTACACTTGTAGTGTTTGTTAGTGCACACTTGTAGTGTTTGTTAGTGCACACTTGTAGTGTTTGTTAGTGCACACTTGTAGTGTTTGTTAGTGCACACTTGTAGTGTTTGTTAGTGCACACTTGTAGTGTTTGTTAGTGCACACTTGTAGTGTTTGTTAGTGCACACTTGTAGTGTTTGTTAGTGCACACTTGTAGTGTTTGTTAGTGCACACTTGTAGTGTTTGTAAGTGTACACTTGTAGTGTTAGAGCACAGGGCCGGATTTAGACCTAGGGGGGCCCGGGGCACTTTAGATTTGGGGAGGCCCTCAACATGGAAATTAAACTGAATTGCAAATAAGAAATGAACTAAAATGATAAACAGCAGTTTTCAAAAAAAAAAAAAAATCTGCTAGGTTTTGAAGAAGCCATCTGATTTTATTTTTCTCAGTTTTATTGACTTTTTGTAAAAATTTATAACAATTAACTATTAACCCTTTCAGGATCGAGAGGCCCTCTCCTAAACTCATTCTCAGGGTTGAAAATTTTTCAGAAAAAAAAAAAATTATTTTTTTCTTATGAAATGATAATCTTTTCCTGATCATAATGACACCAAAAGTATGAAATTTGATGGAAAACTTACAGAATTATGCTCTTGTGAAGTCAGCGGTCTCAACGATGTTTACACATTGGCGATTTTGTCCACTTTGAGCCCTATTTTTGGCCAATTCCTGTGTACTAGTCGACAAAAATCATATCTATTTCACTAGAACTCCATTTCTTCTATCAAATGAGTACAAGAAACCACCCATTTACCGATTTCAACTATCCAATAAAGTGGTCAGAAATTGGGAATTTTGCCAATTTCACACAAATTTCGGAAGATGCCAATTTCCAAATAGGGTCCAGAATAAACAAGACAGACGTTCCTGGTACTAAAATAACATTTCCTCTGTTCATTAATCACATCCCCAAGCCCCGCTTACATCTCTCTTGCTATCCACTTTGAATTTTTATTCTCACAAAAAATAGAAGATTTACTGTTATGCAGACTACTGCATTAGTGTAGAAATGGTATAAATAATATCAGTGCACTAGTGAAAGAATATTAGACTCACCAGTTGATGTGTATTGGACGCTTAGCATGATTTGTTAACTTTTGAACTTTTGTAAAAATCGAACATTTCTGCTACTTTGAGCTCAATTTCAAGGTAATTTTCATTATGAAACCAATCAAAATCATCTCAATTTCTGTAATATGTGTTCCATTCTATAAAATGAGACCAGGAAAACTAAAATACAACCATAATTACCACACGAAAATACACTGCAAAGTCGCCGCTTTAAAAAAAAAACACGGTCAGTTTTTTTTCTCTATTATGCATTGTGTGCTGCAGGATTTTTTTATACTGTGCACACTGACCACACAGACCCATTCTTTTATATGCAGGCCTACTAGCTTTCTCTCACTAGATTTGAAGGCGATAGAATTTAGGCGTACTAGTACATCAATAACCCTGGTGCACAAGCCGTACTAGTACGTTGGAAACCCTGAAAGGGTTATGAGGGCCAGCTTATAATGGCCAAGAATGGGTTCGTTACCTGTTTTTACTTTTTAGTTAATTTACCCTGAATCTTAAAGAATACTTCAAATAATAATTCTCTTATGGTCGTACATCCCAGGACACTTTAGTAACATTATACAACAACATCATAATTATAATATAAAGCCTATATTTATTATCTTTGGTGTAGACATTTCTACATTCTAACACAAAAATTTTGCATCGCCTCACGCTAAAAAACTCACCTCACATGTGGCCTGAGCACGCCTCAGCTGCCCCATGGGTGCCAGTGTTTACAAGCCAGCCAGTGCGGTCGCATCCATGCATACAATCGGTACATTTCATATTATCACAGCATTTTTAGTGACTGTACCTGCAAAATAAGTCACGATGGGCCCCAAGAAAGCTTCTAGTGCCAACCGTGCGGTAAAAAAGGTGAAAATTACTATGGAAATGAAGAAAGAGATAACTGCTAAGTACGAAAGTGGAGTGAGTGTCTCGGAGCTGGCCAAGTTGTATACCAAACCCCAACCAACCATCGCTACTATTGTGGCCAACAAAACGGCAATCAAGGAAGCTGTTCTTGCAAAAGGTGCAAGTTTGTTTTCGAAACAGAGATCGCAAGTACTCAAAGATGCTGAGAGATTGTTATTTTTGTGGATAAACGAAAAACAGATAGCAGGAGATACCATCTCTCAAGCGGTCATATGTAAAAAGGGTGGGAAATACGTACTATTGTACCATGGTCAGCTGCTGCTGCTGCACCATGGTCAGCTGTTGCTGCACCACCTTCAGCTGTTGCTGCACCACAGTCAGCTGCTGCTGCACCACCATCAGCTGTTGCTGCACCACCAACAGCTGCTGCTGCACTACAGTCAGCTGTTGCTGAACCACGGTCAGCTGCTGCTGCACCACAGTCAGCTGCTGCTGCACCATGGTCAGCTGCTGCTGCACCACGGTCAGCTGCTGCTGCACCACAGTCAGCTGCTGCTGCACCACCGTCAGCTGCTGCTGCACCACCATCAGCTGCTGTTACACCACAGTCAGCTGTTGTTGAACCATAGTCAGCTGCTACTGCACCACGGTCAGCTGCTGCTGCACCACAGTCAGCTGCTGCTGCACCACCATCAGCTGTTTCTGACCAACATGACTCGTCCCAAACCTGTCCGTCCAGCCTGAGCGCCTCAGCTTCACTGCCGTCATTGTTTACAAGCCAGGGTGGCCGGTTGCATGCATACATTCAATACATTTTGTATTATTCCATTGTTTACAGCGCTTGTAACTGGTAAATAAGCCACCATGGGCCCAAAGAAAGCTTCTAGTGCCAACCCTGTGGTAAAAATTGTGAGAAATATGTACGATCATACCACGGTCAGCTGCTGCTGCACCACCATCAGCTGTTGCTGCACCACAGTCGGCTGTTGCTGCACCAGGGTCAGCCATTGCTGCACCACGGTCAGCTGCTGCTGCACCACGGTCAGCTGCTGCTGCACCATGGTCAGCTGCTGCTACACCACCGTCAGCTGTTGCTGCACCACGGTCAGCTGCTGCTGCACCAAAGTCAGCTGCTGCTGCACCACGGTTAGCTGTTGCTGCACCAGGGTCAGCTGGTCCTAGTGGCGTTAAAAGAAGAAGGGAAGTAACCCCGGAAAAGGACGTGCTACCTAAAGTCCTAATGGAAGGGGATTCCCCTTATAAACATTAACAGCTTCCATACTCTCCCCTCCTCCTATCCCATCAATCATCACCAGATCTTTAATAAAGGTAAGTGTCAGTTTGTGTGTATTAAAATTAATATTTCATGTGGTAAAAATGTTTTTTTTTTTCATACTCTGTGGTGTCTTGCTGGGATTAATTTGATTTCCATTATTTCTTATAGGGAAAATTAATTCACCTTATGATAATTTCGGCATACGATGAGCTCTCAGGAATGGATTAATATTGTAAGGTGGGGTACACTGTAGTGGTATTCCATTTACAGGGATAGAAACGTATCAGAGGAGATAGGACAACATCAAAACAGACATTTATACTGCTGAAAAAAATTTATACCCATGAAAAAAACTATGACAAAAATTTGTACCGATGAAAAAACTTATACAGGTCCGCCATCATAAATCCGGCAATCAGTTATTTGGTTCCTTCAGTTATTCGGCACTAATTTTGGCTAGCATAATTTCAAATTTCCAGGGTCGCCACACCAACCTACTGGTACTGTTTGGTGGCGCTACTTGCTGCATAAGTCATTCCAATTTCTTTTTCTCCATTTATTGTTTTAACCTGCTTACTTTTAGCCCTAGCCATGGTTCCAATGAATAAAAGAAAAGCTTCTCATTATGTTAAGCACCTACACAGTACATTACCCATTAAAGATAAGGTGGCTTTGAAGCCACTGTCAGTTGCCATGAGCTCAGTCTCATGATGCAGGAGAATATGCTTTATTATTACGCTAATACCAACAGTACAGCTTATTTGCCTATCACAATTGATCTAATATGATATAAGAAACAATATAAATAACATAAAACATGCTAAATACTCCAGAATAAATAATATCTGGCATAACACCGAGCAGTTTGACGAAGGTATGAAGACGTTATATGGTATACAAATACCATTCTCCTATCCCTGTCTTGGAGGCTTATATTAGAGAAATCGGAGTATAGCACAGGGCTAACTGTGATATACACTCGTACTGCACCATAAACCTGAAACAAAAAAGTCATTTTCTCTATACAGATTATCACACAGCAGCATGTGTGTAGAGAACATAGGATAACCCAAAAAAGTACATGTGGCTTATTTTTAATACCTGGCTTGGGTTATCCATATATGATTTTTGGTAAATATTCGATTCCCAGCCAGGGTAGAAACATTAGGCGTGCTTCTTTACACCTGTTGTCTATGTTCACCCATCAGTAAATGGGTACCTGGGTGTTAGCCGACTAGTGTGGGTGTTATCCTGGGACACTGACCTAATTTTCTTGAAATACTCTGCATAACAAGCATCTTTCTATACAGTAGTATGTCACTGATGTCAGCTAGGCCTGTATACTTTGTACATGTACGTGTAGTAAATAAAGATAATAATACATGTAATAATATTATTTTTTATTTTTTTTTATTATCACACTGGCCGATTCCCACCAAGGCAGGGTGGCCCGAAAAAGAAAAACTTTCACCATCATTCACTCCATCACTGTCTTGCCAGAAGGGTGCTTTACACTACAGTTTTTAAACTGCAACATTAACACCCCTCCTTCAGAGCTCACACTCCAACAGCACGTCAAGTATTAAAAACCATTTGTCTCCATTCACTCCTATCAAACACGCTCACGCATGCCTGCTGGAAGTCCAAGCCCCTCGCACACAAAACCTCCTTTACCCCCTCCCTCCAACCTTTCCTAGGCCGACCCCTATCCCGCCTTCCTTCCACTACAGACTGATACACTCTTGAAGTCATTCTGTTTCGCTCCATTCTCTCTACATGTCCGAACCACCTCAACAACCCTTCCTCAGCCCTCTGGACAACAGTTTTGGTAATCCCGCACCTCCTCCTAACTTCCAAACTACGAATTCTCTGCATTATATTCACACCACACATTGCCCTCAGACATGACATCTCCATTGCCTCCAGCCTTCTCCTCGCTGCAACATTCATCACCCATGCTTCACACCCATATAAGAGCGTTGGTAAAACTATACTCTCATACATTCCCCTCTTTGCCTCCAAGGACAAAGTTCTTTGTCTCCACAGACTCCTAAGTGCACCACTCACTCTTTTTCCCTCATCAATTCTATGATTCACCTCATCTTTCATAGACCCATCCGCCGACACGTCCACTCCCAAATATCTGAATACGTTCACCTCCTCCATACTCTCTCCCTCCAATCTGATATCCAATCTTTCATCACCTAATCTTTTTTGTTATCCTCATAACCTTACTCTTTCCTGTATTCACCTTTAATTTTCTTCTTTTGCACACCCTACCAAATTCATCCACCAATCTCTGCAACTTCTCTTCAGAATCTCCCAAGAGCACAGTGTCATCAGCAAAGAGCAGCTGTGACAACTCCCACTTTGTGTGTGATTCTTTATCTTTTAACTCCACGCCTCTTGCCACGACCCTCGCATTTACTTCTCTTACAACCCCATCTATAAATATATTAAACAACCACGGTGACATCACACATCCTTGTCTAAGGCCTACTTTTACTGGGAAAAAATTTCCCTCTTTCCTACATACTCTAACTTGAGCCTCACTATCCTCCTTTTCTCAGTTGTTTGTTGGGTTATCTTACTGAAACTTGGGCAATGTATGATGGAAAGATACTTCTTAACATACACCAAAAATGAAAGAAATCAGACCATAAATAGCGGAGTTCACTTCTCAGCCATTAGTGGCCGCTTAGCGGTATACAGTGGAAACCCACATAGCGACTTTAATCCGTGCAAGAGGGCTGATTGTTATGCGAAATGATCGGTATGCGAATGAATTTTCCCCATAAGAAATAATGGAAATCAAATTAATCCGTGCAAGACACCCAAAAGTATGAAAAAAAAATTTTACCACATGAAATATACATTTTCCTACACACAAAGAGAAGGATACATGCACAATAGTAGAGTAGTACATGCACAATATATATTGTGCATGTACTACTCTACTAAATGAAGAATAAATGACACTTACCTTTATTGAAGATGCAGCAATGACTGATGAGACACTGTGTCCTGGGAGTGCCTTTTCCTCCTGAGTACTGTAGGTCCTGTTTGGCATTTTCTTCCAGAACAGGCCTTATCACACTGTGTATGCCACTACGATTCTTAAATCTCTCAAACCAACCTTTGCTGGCTTTAAATTCACCAATATGAGCACTAGTTCCAGGCATTTTTCCCTGTTCACCTGGGTGTTAGTCGACTGGTGTGGGTTGCATCCTGGGAGACAAGATTAAGGACCCCAATGGAAATAAGTTAGACAGTCTTTGATGACACTGACTTTTTTGGGTCATCCTGGGTGGCAAATCCTCTGGGGTTAATTGTTTCTTGGTATTCTCAATAAGCCACACCAACAACGGTGCTACAGCAGCAGCAGCTGACAGTGCTACAGCAGCAGCAGATGATGCTACAGCAGCAGCAGACAGTACTACAGCAGCAGCAGACGGTACTACAGCAGCAGCAGCAGCAGCAGCTGACGGTGGTACAACAGCAGCAGCAGCAGCTGACAGTGCTACAGCAGCAGCAGATGATGCTACAGCAGCAGCAGACGGTACTACAGCAGCAGCTGATGGTGGTACAACAGCAGCAGCAGCTGACAGTGCTACAGCAGCAGCAGACGATGCTACAGCAGCAGCAGATGGTACTACAGCAGCAGCAGCAGCTGACGGTGGTACAGCAGCAGCAGCAGCTGACGGTGCTACAGCAGCAGCAGCAGCTGACAGTGCAGCAGCAGCAGCAGCAGCTGTACCACCAATAGTAGTGATGGTTGATTGGGGTTTATTATACAACCTGGCCAGCTCGGAGACACGCACTCCACTTTCATACTTATCAAAGATCTTTTTCTTCATCTCTATAGTAATTCTCACCCTTATTGCTGTAGGGTTGGCACGAGAAGCTTTCTTGGGGCCCATGGTCACTTATTTTGCAGATAAAATCACCAAAAACACTGTAATAATACGAAATGTTCCGATTGTATGCTTGGATGTTACCGCGGAGGCTGGCTGGTAAACAATGCCACCGGCGGCACATGTGAGGCTGGCTAAGGGCGCACATTGGACGCGTCTCGGACGAAGAGCGGTGAGCGGGTTTTTGGGCGGTATGCGATAAAAGCGAGCGGTATGCGGATTGAACGGTATGTGATGCATACGGTATGCGGGGGTCCACTGTATTTTTGTATGTTTTTATGGTTATATTCTCATTTTTTCGGTCTCATTTGATAGAATGAAATATATATTACAGAAATAGATATGATTTTGATTGTTTTCATGACGAAAAGTATCTTGAAATTGCGCTCACAGTAGCGAAAATGTCCTATTCTTTAGCGAAGCTCAAGAGTAAACAAATGACGTCACCGTCCAATGCCTGTCTGCCTGCCAGTCCAAATTCCAATACGTAGTCTGGGTTGACATTATTTATACAAATATTACAATAATGCAGTAGTCTGCATAACAGTAAATCTTCTGTTTTTTTTTTGTGTGAATAAAAATTCCAAATGGTAAGCAAGAGTAATACAAGAGGGGCCTGTAGCTGTGACTAATGAACAGAGAAAATGTTATTTTAGTGCCAGGAATGTCTGCATTGTTTATTCTGGACCCTATTTTGAAATTGGCATCTGTTGAAATTTGTGTGAAATCGGCCAAACTGCCAATTTCTGACCACTTTATTGGGTAGTTGAAATAAGTGAATGGGCGGTTTCTTGTACTCAGTTGACAGACTAGAAGTAAATAAGTTTATTCAGGTATACACAAATACAGTTACATAGATTATCATACATAGCAGTGTATGTATAGAGAACCTAGGATAACCCAGGAAAGTCAGACAAAGTGACTTATTTCCAGTACCTGGCTTGGGCTTGCCATATATGATTTTTGGTAAATTTTTTTTTTCTCGGTTGTTTGTTGGGCTATCTCATTGAAACTTGGGCAGTGTATGGTGGAAAGATGCTTCTTAACGTACAACAAAAATAAAAAAGACAGACGATAAATAAGGGAGCTAACTTCTCAGCCATTAGCCGCCTCTTTGCAGTATATTTTTGTATGGTTTTTATGGTTGTATTCTCATTTTTTTGGACTCATTTGATAGAATGGAAGATATATTACAGAAATAGACATGATTTTCATTGCTTTCATGACGAAAAGTACCTTGAAATTAAGCTCAAAGTAGCGGAAACGTTCGATTTTTGGATCAGTGAAGTTGGTATATTTAATTAAGTGTATTGTAACCTAACTACTCTGTAATCCGGCACACTACAGGTCCCAATGATGCCGGATTTGTGATGGACGACCTGTACCAATGAAAAAAATTTGTACCGATGAAAAAACTTGTACCAATGAAAAAAATTTGTACCGATGAAAAAACTTATACCAATGAAAAAAATTTGTACCAATGAAAAAACTTGTACTAATGAAAAAAATTTGTACCAATGAAAATACTTGTACCAATGAAAAAAATTTGTACCGAAGAAAAACTTATACCAATGAAAAAAATTTGTACCGATGAAAAAAGTTATACCAATGAAAAAAACTTGTACCAATGAAAAAAAATTGTACCGATGAAAAAACTTATAATAATGAAAAAAACTTGTACCAATGAAAAAAGTTTGTATAATAATAATTTGATAGGGAATGTGTAAAGTATAAGAAGTAAGAATATAAAGCAAATGTTGCCTGGCTAAGATAACACAAGTCTAAAAATTGAATTTCTCTATAAAATTTAACCACAAATAGTTTAGTTTCATCTATCAAATTATAAAAAAAATATTGAATTTTAATTTGGTCACACAATTTATAAAAAAAAATCTCTCAAGTAGTTTAGTATAATTTATTGAAAAAATTAGTTGACTTTCTAGTAGTGATATAAATTATTGTATAATTTATTGAATAAATTAGTTGACTTTCTAGTAGTGATATAAATTATTGTATAATTTATTGAATAAATTAGTTGACTTTCTAGTAGTGATATAAATTATTGTATAATTTATTGAATAAATTAGTTGACTTTCTAGTAGTGATATAAATTATTGTATAATTTATTGAATAAATTAGTTGACTTTCTAGTAGTGATATAAATTATTGTATAATTTATTGAATAAATTAGTTGACTTTCTAGTAGTGATATAAATTATTGTATAATTTATTGAATAAATTAGTTGACTTTCTAGTAGTGATATAAATTATTGTATAATTTATTGAATAAATTAGTTGACTTTCTAGTAGTGATATAAATTATTGTATAATTTATTGAATAAATTAGTAGACTTTCTAGTAGTGATATAAATTATTGTATAATTTATTGAATAAATTAGTTGACTTTCTAGTAGTGATATAAATTATTGTATAATTTATTGAATAAATTAGTAGACTTTCTAGTAGTGATATAAATTATTGTATAATTTATTGAATAAATTAGTTGACTTTCTAGTAGTGATATAAATTATTGTATAATTTATTGAATAAATTAGTAGACTTTCTAGTAGTTATATAAATTATTGTATAATTTATTGAATAAATTAGTTGACTTTCTAGTAGTTATATAAATTATTGTATAATTTATTGAATAAATTAGTAGACTTTCTAGTAGTGATATAAATTATTGTATAATTTATTGAATAAATTAGTAGACTTTCTAGTAGTTATATAAATTATTGTATAATTTATTGAATAAATTAGTTGACTTTCTAGTAGTTATATAAATTATTGTATAATTTATTGAATAAATTAGTTGACTTTCTAGTAGTGATATAAATTATTGATTTTTAGACAATGTATAAAGTTGTGGTGCTATTATTATTATTATTATTATAAACATTATTATTATTATATTATATTATTATTATTATTATAAACATTATTATTATTATATTATATTATTATTATTATTATTATAAACATTATTATTATATATTATTATTATAAACATTATTATAAACATTATTATTATAAACATTATTATCATTATTATTATTATAAACATTATAATTATTATTATAAACATTATTATTATATAAACATTATTATTATATTATTATTATAAACATTATTATTATATTAATATATTATTATTATTATTATATAACATTATTATATTATTATTATTATATTATATTATATTATTATTATTATTATTATAAACATTATTATTATTATAAACATTATTATTATTATTATTATTATTATTAATTATATTATTATATTATTATTATTATTATTATTATTATTATTATATTATATTATTATATAAACATTATTATTATTATTATTATATATTATTATATTATTATTATTATATTATTATTATATTATTATTATTATATATTATTATTATTATTATTATTATATATTATTATTATTATATTATTATAATTATTATAATTATATTATTATTATAAACATTATTATTATTATTATTATTATTATAAACATATTATTATTATTATTATTATATTATTATTATTATTATATATTATTATTATAAACATTATTATTATTATTATAAACATTATTATTAATATTATTATTATAAACATTATTAT
This sequence comes from Cherax quadricarinatus, assembly GCF_026875155.1. Taxonomy (NCBI): domain Eukaryota; kingdom Metazoa; phylum Arthropoda; class Malacostraca; order Decapoda; family Parastacidae; genus Cherax; species Cherax quadricarinatus. Next base: position 1,437,685 of record NC_069443.1, on the reverse strand, counting down.
TATTATTTTTATTATTATTATAATTATTATTATTATTATTATTATTTTATAAATTGTGGGCATCATTGCAAAGTTTTTCTTTTTTACATACTGCTGTATAAGATGTTGTTGTACTCACACTAAATAAAATACATAGATACAGTGGAACCTCAAAATTCGAACATATCACATATCGAACGTTTCGAAAATAGGACCATATTTTCGGACAAACTGTGTCCCTATTATCGAACGCGCCCCTATTTTCGGACCGCTGGGTATGGGACCTGTCTGCCGCCCGCTCTGTCCGCGTCCCCGCGCAGGCGCCGTGAGCAGTCTAGCTTTGTTTATGCTTGAGTGAACACTAACCTGCGCTCTCATTCACGCATTTTACGATTATTTTGTTGTGTTTAGTGCTTGTGGGACTGTGAAATAAGCTGCCATAGGCCCAAAGAAACTTGCTAGTGGTACCCCTGTGGTAAAGAAAGTGAGAAACACCATAGATATGAAGAAGGAAATAATACAGAAGTATGAGTGGTGTGAGACTTGTTGAGCTTGCCAGGATATATGGGGAAAACAAGTCGACCATCGGTTCTATCCTGGCAAAGAAAGAACAAATCAAGGAAGCTGATGTTGCAGATGGTGTTAATATAGGGAGTGGATGAGGTGCCTTCTTCAAAGATTAAGGAGATTTGTGCCAAGTGGAATGATGTCCAAATGTTTGTGCAGAAGTACCACCCTAAGCAAGCTGAAACAAGCCATCTTTGCAACAAGTTCAGTGACAGAACCATGTCCCATTTTAGGGAAATGTTAAAGAGGCACCAGAAACAGAGGACTGTGGACAGTTATTTTGTGAGACAGGGGTCCAGTGACTCTCAGGCTGGTCCTAGTGGCATTAAAAGACAGAGAAGGGAAGTAACCCCAGAGAGGGCTTTACCTGAAGCCCTCATGGAGGGGGATTCTCCTTCCGAACACTAACCCCAACTCCCTCTCTCCTCCTCCCTATCTTCCAGATGCCATCACCAGTCTTCAATAAAGGTAAGTAAAAATGTTATTTTATATGTATTACTATACATAATTAGAAACTATAGTATTTGTTGTATGTAAAACTGTAATTAACCCCTTCAGGGTCCAAGGCCAAAATCTGAAGTGGTGCTCCAGTGTCCAAGAAATTTTGAAAAAAAAAAAAAAAAAATATTTTTTCTTACAGAATTAAAGAGTATATTTTTGTGAAGGTAATAAGACAAAAAAAAATTTCTGATCAGTACTTACCGAGATACAGCGGCGGGAAGTTGACCCAAAATGACCAGGTGGCGGCAACATCAGTGACTTCCGCAAAATCCAATTTTTTTATTTTAACTTTTTTATACTTTTTTCTTTTTTCTAATTTTTTCTTTTTTTAATAACATTTGTGGCCTGTGAGACCAGTATAATGTATATTGTATAAGTGTACACTCATTGTATTCAACACAATAACTGCACTAATTTGTTTATCATTATATTGCTTACAAAACTTGTTTACAAGTTTATTGTAAACAAAATGATGAAAATATTAGTGCGGCTATTGTGCTGAATACAATGGTACCATATAGTACCATATGGTACAATGGTGCCATAGGGTGCAATAGTACCATATGGTACAATGGCACCATATGATACAATGGTACCATATGGTACAATATGGCACAATGGCACATGATACAATGGTACCATATAGTACCATATGGTACAATGGTGCCATAGGGTGCAATGGTACCATATGGTACAATGGCACCATATGATACAATGGTACCATATGGTACAATATGGCACAATGGCACATGATACAATGGTACCATATAGTACCATATGGTACAATGGTGCCATAGGGTGCAATTGTACCATATGGTACAATGGCACCATATGATACAATGGTACCATATGATACAATGGTACCATATTGTACAATGGCACAATGGCACCATTTGGTACAATGGCACCACATGATACAATGGTACCATATGATACAATGGTACCATATGATACAATGGTACCATATAGTGCAATGGTACTATATGGTACCATATGATGCAATGCACTATATGGTACCATGCAGTACAATGATACCATATGGTTCATTGTACCATATGGTACTATATGGTACTGTTGTATTCAACACAATAAACACACTAATATTTTCATTATTATTTTGTTTACAATAGTTGTTTACAACAAAAATATGCAAAAATTTTGTATATTAGTAATGTTCTATTATATATTTACAAGTGTACAGGAACTTGACGTGTTCCTTGTGGTGGATGACAAAGCACTTTGTCTCGGAAACTGCGGAGTCAGTAGCTAGCTTGTGTCGCCACTCACTCAGTCTTGGCTGGTGTCTCATGCCACCAACACCTATTGACCATATGGTACACAGTATCATATGGTACAGGGTACCATATGGTACATTGTACTATATGGTATAGGGTACCATGCAGTACAGGATAGCATATGGTACAGGGTACCATATGGTATAATGTACCATATGGTATAATGTACCATATGGCATAATGTACCATATGGTATAATGTACCATATGGTATAATGTAACATATGGTATAATGTACCATATGGTATAATGTACCATATGGTACAATGTACTATATGGCACTCTGTACCATATGGTACCATTGTACCATATGATACCATTGTATGACATGGCACCATTGTACCATATGGCACAATGGTACTATATGGTTCAAAACCATAGAATTCGTCTTCAGCTCCACTTCCATCAGTCTTAGAACTGTAAGTTGTGAAGAGGAGAGTCAGAATTCGCCCGGAGAGTGAGTGGGGAGTGAGAGCTTCCTTTCCGCCAGGCACTATGAACAAAGCTACTTTGCTGGCATTCCCACAATGCCATGCAGGCGTCCAGATTTTTTCTATGGTGTGCACATTGACCACCCAGACCCATTCTCTTAGATGCAGGCCTACCAGCATTCTCGTGCTAAATTTGATGGCGCTAAAATTTTGGCATGGATCTATGGTTTGGACCCTGAACGTAAAGCCGTAGATCTACGGGACGGACCCTGAAAGGGTTAATCTCTATAAAATGTATTTTTTGTGTGAATATTTTTGGGTTTCTGGAACGGATTAATTGTATTTCCATTATTTCTTATGAGAAATATTGCTTCGAATTTCAGACTTTTCGAATTTAGAACTAGCTCCTGGAACGGATTAAGTTCGATTTTTGAGGTTCCACTGTATTGGTGGAGTGTGCTGCCTGTAGTGGGAATTTGTTATCATTCTGACTGCAGCCTTTTGTTGGGTAATTAATGGTCTGAGATGGTTTATTGTTGTTGAGCCCCATGCACAAATTCCATAGGTGAGATAGGGGTAAATAAGTGAGTGATATAGGGCCAGGAGGGCTGACTGTGGAACATAGTACCCTATCTTCGATAGTATACCTACGGTCATGGAATTTTTTTTGGAAATTTGTTGTATATGTGTTTGAAATTTGAGTCAAAAATGCTTTGTATGGCGGATTTAATGTAATGCGATGTATTCATAAGGCAGGGGTCCACTGTATAATTATCAGAGTATATATAAAATATGAAATAACTTTTAAAAACACTTGAAATTTTGAAGTTTCTAGACATAATGGAGAGATTCAGTGCTTACAGATCTCATGGAGAATGTAAACAAACCGGGTGGGGCGCAGTGACTGTATTAAAAAGTCAGGTGGGGGGAGCCGTATAGCAAGTTTTGGTCATAATTTGAAATAACCGTATTAGCGGAACACCGTAAAGTGAAATGCCATAAAGTGGGGGCCTGCTGTAGATACCAAAAGCATGACACCAAAGATATAAATAAATACACATCAGTAAATATTATATAGAGTAGTTGGAATGTATTACAGAATGAAAATTATAGTCAAAGTTATTCTTAAAGTCAATAAATCAGAAAAATAAAATCAGACGTCTTCTTTGAAACCTAGCATATTTTTTTCGAAAACTGTTTATTATTCATTTTAGTTCATTTCTTGTTTGTAATTCAATTTAATTTCCATGCTGAGGGCCCCCCAAACCTATAGTGACCCAGGCCCCCCAAACCCAAAGTGCGCCGGGCCCCCCCAGATCTAAATCCGGCCCTGTGTATGTGTCTGTATGAAACAATTCATTGTGTTCCCTGCACCTGTTTTCTTGCTAGTGGCTCTGTTTGTGGGGCTGTAGAGCACACCTTAGATTGCACTGAACCTGGAGTTTGTTATGAGATTTTTACTTCATTGACAAAAGGGAACAAAAGTTTGACTCGCATTCCTCTCAACTACCACTCAACTACAATTATACTCAACTACTGCCACTGTACTCAACTACCATAACTACATTCAACTACTACATTACATGATGAAAGTTAAGACACTTGTGCAACATCTGGTTATCTTTATTGTAGACGTTTCGCCATCCAGTGGCTTTATCAATACAAATTCTTGGACATAATAAGAAAAACGAAGATCTATATACAAAAGATGAGGTAATCAGTCCCTCGGCCTTGGAGATGGTGTTTAGAGCACCGTGGTTGTAGAGATTCTGAAGCACAGGCAAGGAGACTGGCGCTTATATAGGCGTCAGTGAAAGGGATGTGTAGCAGACGAGGGCATAGTCACTGGTAGGCGGGATTCCCCAGTGGAAGTAGGTCCTTCCCAGATTGATGGGCTAGTTGTAGAAGTCTTGAAGCAAGTCATGTAGATGTCCTCTGAATCAAGATACCATGATGTTGCAGTGCCTGACAAGTTGTGCAAGACTGGTATACATTACACTCAACTACCACCACTATACTAAACTGTCATCACTGCACTCAACTACCACCACTACACTCAGCTACCAACACTACACTCAACTACCACCAAAACACTCAACTACCATCACTACACTCAACTACCATCACTACACTCAACTACCATCACTACACTGAACCACCACCACTACACTCAACTACCATCACTACACTCAACTACCATCATTACACTGTCATCACTACACTCAACTACCATCACTACACTCAACTACCATCACTACACTGTCATCACTACACTCAACTACCATCACTACACTATCACTACACTCAACTACCATCACTACACTGTCATCACTACTCAACTACCATCACTACACTGTCATCACTACACTCAACTACCATCACTACACTATCACTACACTCAACTACCATCATTACACTGTCATCACTACACTCAACTACCATCACTACACTCAACTACCATCACTACACTCAACTACCATCACTACACTCAACTACCATCACTACATTTAACTACCATCACTATACAGTTGTTACCACTACACTCAACTACCATCACTACACAACTGTCATCACTAGACTCACCTGTCATCACTACACTTAACTGCCTCCACTACACCCAGCAACCATCACTACTCAAGTGTCATCACTACACTCAGCTACCATAAGTACACTCAACTGCCACCACTACACTCAACAACCATCACTGCACAACTGTCACTACACTCAACTTCCATCACTACACTCAATTACCATCACTATATTCAACTACCATCACTACACTCCATTACCATCACTACAATCAGCTATTATTATTACATTCATCTACAATCAATACACTCAGTTACCATCACTACACTCGACTACCATCACTACGCTCAACTTCCATCACTACACTCAATTACCATCACTACACTCATCTACTATCACTACACTGAACTACCATCACTACACTGAACTACCATTGCTTCACTCATCTACCATCACCATACTCAACTACCATCACTGCACTCAGCTGTCGCCACTACACTCTACCATCACTGCTCACAACTGGCATCACTCCATTCAACTACCATCACTACTCAATTGTCCTCACTACACTCAACTACCATTACTACATTCAACTACCATCACTACCTGGAGTTTACCTGGAGAGAGCTCCGGGGGTCAACGTCCCCGTGGACCGGTCTGTGACCAGGCCTCATGGTGGATCAGAGCCTGATCAACCAGGCTGTTACTGCTGGCTGAACGCAATCCAATATACGAGCCCTAGCCCGGCTGGTCAGGTACCGACTTTAGGTGCTTGTCCAGTGCCTGCTTTTAGACAGCCAGTGGTCTATTGGTAATCCCCCTTATGTATGCTGGGAGGCAGTTGAACAGTCTTTGACCCCTAACACTTATTGTGTTGTCTCTTAACGTGCTAGTGACCCCCCTGCTTTTCATTGGGGGGATGTTGCATTGTCTGCCGAGTCTTTTGCATTCGTAGGGAGCGATTTTCGTGTGCAAGTTCGATACTAGTCGCTCTAGGATTTTCCAGGTGTATATAATCATGTATCTCTCCCACCTGCGTTACAGGTAGTACAGGTTCAGGAACTTCAAACGCTCCCAGTAATTAAAGTGTTTTATCTCTGTTTTGCGTGCCGTGAAGGTTATCTGTACATTTTCTAGGTCAGCAATTTCACCTGCCTTGAAAGGTGCTGTTAATGTGCAGCAGTATTCCAGCCTAGATAGAACATGCGACCTGAAGAGTGTCATCATGGGCTTGGCATTACTAGTTTTGAAGGTTCTCATTATCCATCCTGTCATTTTTCTAGCAGATAAGATTGATACAATGTTATGGTCCTTGAAGGTGAGATCCTCTGACATGATCACTTCCAGGTCTTTGACGTTGGTTTTTCGCTCTATTTTGGGGCAGGAATTTGTTTTGTACTTTGATTAAGTTTTAATTTTCTCATGTTTACCATATCGGAGTAATTGAAATTTCTCATCATTAAACTTCATATTGTTTTCTGCAGCCCATTGGAAGATTTGGTTGATGTCCACCTGGAGCCTTGCAGTGTCTGCAATGGAAGACACTGTCATGCAGATTTAGGTGTCATCTGCAAAGGAAGACACGGTGCTGTGGCTTACATCCTTGTCTAAGTCAGATATGAGGATGAGAAACAAGATGGGAGCGAGTACTGTGCCTTGCCGAACAGAGCTTTTCATTGTAGCCACCTCAGACTTTACTCTGTTGACATTTTCATAGTTAGATGCCTCATGAATTTCATCCCATAACAGCTCACTGCACTCTCTATCAAGGTTTGGGGGGCCGATAAATCACACCCAAAATTAATTTGTCACGACCCTCGAGAAACTGTAGCCAAACAGATTCTGTGTTCAATGTTTCTAATCTTATATCATGTCTAAGACAACAGTTTAAATTTTCTCTGATGTACATCGCCACTCCACCACCCTTCCTGTTGACCCTATCAGTGTGGAATAGTTTATAACCCTGTATGTTGCATTAATATAAGTTAGTGTAAACTTGTTGTCTGGCATTTACATGCATTTATAAGTGGAAAAAATGGCATTCTGCTTTCCGGCGATATCTGTTTTCCAGCAGTAGCCTGGAACCTAACCTGCCATATAAGCAAGTTCCTACTGTATAATAATTTGCTTATAAGCCGACCGACCAACTACACATTTAAGTTAAAGTAGCGTAATTTATAAAAGGAAGAAATCAAAACCGTCTAACTTCAAGAAAGAAATTGATGCAATCCGTCTTTTTGTAAAAGTTAACCCTATCAGGAGAAGGTCAACTTATAGTTAAGTTATTCAAAGGGAGGGGGGGCACCCTCTCCTTATATTTTCTGATGCACTCACACCACTTTATTTGTTAAATCCACACCTAATTTTTTTATTATTACATTTTGTTATAAAGGAAGTCCTTCGTCTGGGGGCCCCTCTGGCATGGGGGCCCCTCTGGCATGGGGGCCCCTCTGGCATGGAGGCCCCTCTGGCAGGGGGGCCCAGGGCAGTTGCCCCCTAAAGCCTGATATTACAGATTTCTATACCATTCCTGACTACATGGCCATACACAACTGTAGAACAGACCAGCAAAGGGGAGGAACAGCTATATACAGTGAACCTCCGGTTCGCGATAGTAATCCGTTCCTGAGAGCTCATCGTAAACCAAAATTATCGGAAAGCGAATCAATTTTCCCCATAAGAAATAATAGAAATCAAATTAATCCGTGCAAGACACACAAAAGTATGAAAAAAAACTTTTACCACATGAAATATTAAGTTTAATGCAATAGAATAATTACAACAACAACAATAACAATAGAATAATAACAATAGAATAATTGACACTTACCTTTAATGAAGATCTGGTGATGACTGATAGGATGGGAGGAGGGGAGTGTGTGGATGGTGTTAGCGTTTAGAAGGGGAATCCCCCTCCATTAGGACTTGAGGTAGCAAATCCTTTTCCGGGGTTACTTCCCTTCTTCTTTTAATGCCACTAGGACCAGTTTGAGAGTCACTGGACTTGTGTCGCACAACATATCTGTCCATAGAGGCCTGTACCTCTCGTTCCTTTATGACTTTCCTAAAGTGGTTCACAACAGTGTCATTGTACAGGTTGCCAACACGGCTTGCAGTAGCTGTCTGAGGGTGATTTTCATCAAAAAAGGTTTGCACTTTAAGCCACATTGCACACATTTCCTTAATCTTTGAAGTAGACAACTTCTTCAATTTCTCTATCCCCTCCTCCGGAGCAGTTTCCTCAGGTCTGGCCTCTTGCTGTTGAAGATGATCTAGCAGCTCATCAGTGATTAGTTCATCATTGTCCTCCTCCATCAACTCTTCCACATCCTCCCCACTAACCTCCAACCCCAAGGACTTCCCCAATGCCACAATGGATTCCTCAACTGGCACAGGCTTCTCAGGATTAGCCTCAAACCCTTCGAAATCCCTTTTGTCTACACATTCTGGCCACAGCTTTTTCCAGGCAGAGTTCAAGGTCCTCTTAGTCACTCCCTCCCAAGCCTTACCTATAAGATTTACACAATTAAGGATATTAAAGTGATCTTTCCAAAAACTCCTTTAGAGTCAATAGAGTATCTGTGGTCACTTCAAAGCACCTTTCAAACACAGCTTTTGTGTACAGTTTCTTGAAGTTGGAAATGACCTGCTGTCCATGGGCTGCAGGAGAGGAGTGGTATTAGGAGGCAAAAACTTCACCTTAATGAAACTCATGTCCTTAGAAAGTCACTCTGCCAAGTCTGTAGGATGACCACGGGCATTGTCTAATACCAGGAGGCACTTAAGGTCTAATTTCTTTTCAATTAGGTAATTTTCCAGATTGGGGGCAAATGCATGGTGTAACCAGTCATAGAAAAAGTCCCTAGTTACCCATGCCTTACTGTTTGCCCTCCACAGCACACACAAATTAGCCTTGAGGATATTCTTTTGCCTGAATGCTCTGGGAGTTTCAGAGTTATACACTAATAAAGGCTTCACTTTGCAATCACCACTAGCATTGGCACACATCAGAAGAGTAAGCCTGTCTTTCATAGGCTTATGTCCTGGGAGTGCCTTTTCCTCCTGAGTAATGTAGGTCCTGCTTGGAAATTTCTTCCAAAACAGGCCTGTTTCGTCACAATTAAACACTTGTTCAGGTTTCAATCCTTCAGCCTCTATGTACTCCTTGAATTCATGCACATATTTTTCAGCCATTTTGTGGTCTGAACTGGCAGCCTCACCATGCCTAATCACACTATGTATGCCACTATGATTCTTAAATCTTTCAAAACAACCTTTGCTGGCCTTAAATTCACTAACATCACCACTAGTTGCAGGCAATTTCTTTACCAAATCGTCATGCAACTGCCTAGCCTTTTCACAAATGATCGCTTGAGAGATGCTATCTCATGCTATATGTTTTTCATTTATCCACACCAATAACAGTCTCTCAAGATTTTCTAACATTTGTGGTCGCTGTTTCGTAATCACAGTTGCACCTTTTGCAAGAACAGCTTCTTTGATTGCCGTTTTCCTGCACACTATAGTAGAGATGGTTGATTGGGGTTTACTATACAACCTGGCCAGCTCCGACACACGCACTCCACTTTCGTACTTTGCAATTATCTCTTTCTTCATTTCAACAGCCATTAGCACCCTTGGTCTCGAAGGGTTGGCACTAGGAGCTTTCTTCGGGCCCATGGTGACTTATTTTGCAGAAACAAGCACCAAAAACAGTGATAATATGGAATGTACCGAATGTATCCTTAGATGTGCGCACACTGGCTGGCTTATAAACACTGGCACACACGGGGCAGTTCAGGCCACACGTGGACACGTCTCGTACGAATCGCATAGCATACCAGGTTTTGTAACAGGAACCGAGGCAAATTTTCTGCGATATAATGCATCGGTTACAAGATTTATCGGATACCGATAGCATCGCGAACGGGGGTCCACTGTACTATTCAAATCAACTCAAATGTATCGATAAATCTTGCACAGGGGATGAACATGGAGAATATATCATAGCCAAATTTAAATCAAAAGACCTGCAAAATCCCCTCACAGTTATAAACATCTACAGAGTACCACAGTCAAACATTTATCACTTTAGTGAAAAACTAGGAAACATGATTACTGATGCACACATGAATGAAGACCACCTACTACTAACAGGTGATTTCAACATAAACATACTACACGACCAGGACCCACAAGTAACCGAATTCACAAACACAATGAGTAACTGCCTGTTGCTACCAGCAATATCTAAACTTACAAGAATCTCCGAGACAAGCATCTTCTTAATAGACCACATCTGGACAAACACCATATCCCCTTTAAAATCAGGCATAATCACAGACAACACTACAGACCACTACCCAACCTTTCTCATAACTAATCTGGGCAAACTGCCACAAGACATTACTAAAGTAACCTTCAGACTACATAACGAGACAGCAGTTAACAACTTTATAGCAGCTATGAATAACATCGATTGGCAAAATGAGCTTGAAACATATACAGATATGAATGAATGTATAAATAATTTTCTAAAAAAAGCCCAATGCCTCTACAACAGACATTGACCCAGAAAAACTAAACAGATCACAGCAAAGAGACTGAATAATCCCTGGTTACACCAAGCATCCTCAAATCCATTAACACAAAGCACAAATATGAAAAACAGTATAGAATAAGTCAAATAACAATAGAACAGTCGAAAAATTACTCGTCAGCACTTACCAGCCTGATAAGAAGGTCAAAAAAATTGTATTATGAAAATAGATTACATAACATCAAAGGTGATATGAAAAAAACCTGGAAAACTCTATCTGAAATTCTTGGAACCAAAAAGTTATCCAAAAACAAAGCAATCAAACTAACAAAATCAGATGAACCCCTACTCACTCCAACCGAAACAGCAAACAGACTTAATGTTTTCTTCTCCACCATAGGAAGAAATCTAGCAAACAAAATACCAAGCACAAACATTCGTTCATCAGACTACCTCATAAAAAACCTACCAAAATATGCTATTCCTAGCTCCAACCAACCCCACTGAAGTTATGCTCATAAACACCCTTAAAAACAAGGCAGGAGACATAAACAACTTGCCTGCTTTTATGTACAAAAAAGCTTCTCAAGTATTGTCACCAATTATTGCAACGCTCTTTAACAAATCCATTGAATCATCTACCTTCCAAACAATCCTCAAAATAGCGAGGGTCACTCCAATCCACAAAGGAGGTGACCAAGCTGACTTGAATAACTATAGACCAATATCTAACTTACCACTGCTCTATAAAATCTTTGAAAAATTAATTCATAGACGGATCTATTCCTACCTCATTTCACACAACATATTAAACCCTTGTCAGTTTGGATTCAGGAATAATAAAAGCACAAATGACGCTATCATACACATGCTAGAACTAATACATACCGCACTTGAAAAGAAAGAAGTCCCGCTGGGCATTTTCATTGATTTACGTAAAGCTTTCGATACAGTCGACCATGAACTACTGTACTCCAAATTAATGCACTATGGTATCAGAGGACACTCCCTTAACTACCTAAAGTCATACCTTAGTAACAGAACTCAATATGTGTATGCAAATGATACAAACTCCTCCACCCAACCAATCACAGTAGGAGTCCCACAAAGAAGCGTCCTTGGACCACTCCTCTGTCTCATCTACATCAATGATCTACTGAATGCATTACAACTACTCAAACCCATATTATTTGCAGATGACACTACATATGTATTTTCCCACCCAAATGCAGTCATACTAACAAACACAGTCAATGCTGAATCACAGAAAATATCTGCATGGATGATGACTAACAAACTTACCCTGAACACTGATAAAACCTATTTCATTCAGTTTGGAAACAAAGCTGCAAATGATCCAATTAACATTGCGCTAAATGGATCATCAGTCACAAGACTCACAGAGGGAAAATTCCTAGGTATCCACCTTGACAGTAGCCTTAAGGAATGTATCACACAGTCAGCGTGCGGAGTAAAAAAAAAAAATAGAAAAAATACGAAAATTGAGTTGTTACCAAAAAATAGCTGAACTTTCTGGCTACACTCTGGTATAATTATCATCCTTGTACAATGTTTCTAAAAGGAATTACAGTCATTTATAACAGGCATGGTGACAGAGCCTTGCGTAACAAGCGCTGATGCGGCATATTTTTTTTTTTCCTCTGTGTTATTTTTATTGTTTTCTTATATCTTTATGTCTAATATAATACAAATTCACCATCTGAGATCATGCCAGAGCAGGCGGAGCTAATATGGTCAAGGAACCAATCAGGAACCCCTGGAAATAGTGCCCAAAATGGCCGACACCTCCAGCCAACAAAATATTCCATACTCACGCTAGTATCAATTATAAGGCTTATTTACCTATCACAACTGATCTAATATGACATAATGCAATATAATAATAGCATAGAAACATAAAAAGTACACCAGAAAAAAAATATATAGCATAATATGATGCCCCAGAGGAAAAAAAAATTCTAGTGATATATCCCCTGAAGGTGAAAAGACCCATTCTCTCATCAGTGATGAGAGAAAACGGAGATTTACAATAGTTAACTGTAATAAACACTCATAGGTCACGGAAAAAGTGTAAAAGAAAGCGAATTTTTCGGGGGAAAAAAAAATTTCCCGGGCACCTGGGGTGCCGCGCGCTGCGGCCTATATCTCGGAAATAAGTTATTTACCTATTTAGGGGCACTCCATCCTTATTTATGAATGAATTGACTTGATTTTCACAACAAACAATGAAAAGTGTTCCTTTTTGAACTATCCCAAATATTTTTAGATTTGTGTGGGCAACAAGACCGACATATTCCAAAATGTCAAAAAAGTTATGAAACTTTATATTTTTTAGCATGAAGATAAGGTTTATTTTAGAATTGGTACACTTTTCGTGATGGAATTAGAAGTGTTCTATCAGCAGCAAGTGTCAAAACCACTTTTCCAAGTACCACTGATTACAGGTTTGCTGCCAAATGCAATTCTTCATAAATTTTGCATATTTCATTTCCTTTTTGGCTGATAAGTTTGAAACTTCAGCACAGGATACTCAATATAAGCTTCTAATAGTACACCAAAAATGAACGTAATCGGTTGAAAATAAAGGGATCGAGATGTTACTGGATATATATTGGGGGCACTCTCTCCTTATATTTTCTGATGCACCCACACCACTTTATTTGTTAATTCCTTTTATTAAGCTAATTTTTTTATTATTACATTTTGTTATAAAGGAAGTCCATCGTCTGGGGGCCCCTCTGGCATGGGGGCCCCTGTGGCAGGGGGGCCCAGGGCAGTTGCCCCCTTATAAATCCAGCCTTGTAAGTGCACACCTGTAGTGCTTTTAAGTGCACACTTGTAATGTTTGTAAGTGTACACTTGCAATGTTTGTAAGTGTGCACCTGTAGTGTTTGTTAAGTGCACACTTGTAGTGTTTGTAAGTGCACATTTGTAGTGTTTGTAAGTGCACACTTGTAGTGTTTGTAAGTGCACATTGGTAGTGTTTGTAAGCATACACTTGTAGTGTTTCTAAGTGCACACTTGCAGTGTTTGTAAGTGCAGATTTGTAGTGTTTGTAAGCGTACACTTGTAGTGTTTGTAAGCGTACACTTGTAGTGTTTGTAAGTGCACACTTGTAGTGTTTGTAAGTGCACACTTGTAGTGTTTGTAAGTGCACACTTGAGCAATTTCTAGTGTTTGTAAATGCACACTTGGGCAACTTGTAGTGTTTTTAAGTGCACACTTATGTAACTTGTAGTGTAAGTGCACACTTGTGTAACTTGTAGTGTAAGTGCACACTTGTGTAACTTGTAATGTAAGTGCACACTTGCATAACTTGTAGTCTAAGTGCACACTTGTGTTACTTGACTGTAAGTTTCAGTTTATTTACTTACAATTATTTATTATAAGTCTCAAAAATAATTAACAAAAAATATACAGTGGACCCTCGCATAACGCTATTAATCCGTTCCTGAGAGCTCAACATTAGGCGAAATTATCGTTAGGCGAATTAATTTTCCCCATAAGAAATAATGGAAATCAAATTAATCCGTTCCTGACACCTCAAAGTATGAACAACAAAAATTTTTTACCACATGAAATATTAATTTTAATACACACAAACTGAAGAAGACATGTACAGTTACATGACACTTACCTTTATTGAAGATCTGGTGATGACTGATGGGATGGAAGGAGGGGAGTGTGTTGATGGTCTTAGTGTTTAGAAGGGGAATCCCCTTCCATTAGGACTTGAGGTGTCAAGTCCTTTTCCGGGGTTACTTCCCTTCTTCTTTTAACCCTTTGACTGTTTCCGACGTATAAATACGTCTTACGAGCCAATGTTTCTGACGTATTTATACGCATAAATTCTAGCAGCTTCAAATCAAGCAGGAGAAAGCTGGTAGGCCCACATGTGAGAGAATGGGTCTCCATGGTCAGTGTGCACCATATAAAAAAAATCGGGGAGCCAGTGGTGCATTGTGGGAATGCCATTTCAGTTGTTCTTTTTCAGCATGTCTAGCGGTAAGAAATATGTGATTCCCCAGCAAATCTGGGACTCTTCTCTTCCCAAGTGATGCTCTAACACAGATGGAAGTGTCAGTGAAGATCAATTTCATGATTTGGAGGAGTTTGAGACCAAAAGCAATGGAGGAGGAGGAGGGGGAGGAGGGGAGGAAGAGGAGGAGGAGGAGGGAAGGAAGAGGAGGAGGAGGAGGAGGAGGAGGAGGAGGAGGAGGAGGAGGAGGAGAAGAGGAGGAGGAGGAGGAGGAGGAGGAGGAGGAGGAGGAGGAAGAAGATGTAGTAATACTGTTCCCTTGAAGCAAGAAAAAAAAAAGTCCACCCCATGACAGTGACAAG
This sequence comes from Cherax quadricarinatus, assembly GCF_026875155.1. Taxonomy (NCBI): domain Eukaryota; kingdom Metazoa; phylum Arthropoda; class Malacostraca; order Decapoda; family Parastacidae; genus Cherax; species Cherax quadricarinatus. Next base: position 1,422,483 of record NC_069443.1, on the reverse strand, counting down.
ATAAGGGGAGATAACATCTGATAAGAGCTGACTTTGATGAGTGTAAAGGAGGGTAATATTACATGACCATCGCCCTCCCTTTGTTATTGCTGGTACACAAACATTTCTGTCTGTCTATTTGTCTGTCTGTCAAGCTCCCTGTCTGTCCATCTAGCTCTCTGTCTCAGAGAGAGCCACAAGACTGTGTCATCACGTTTACTCACATCTTCAAGCAGAGTATAGCACTTTGTCTGGATTTCTTGGGTTATCCTAGGTAATTTACACTATGTATACTTGTATTTATGTGTACCTGTGAGACAGAGATAGGCAGACAGATAGAAAGAGAGACAGATTGAAAGATATAGAATGAGGGAGAAAGATAATTAGATAGAATGGAGGAGGGGAAGCAGCATCCGACCCCATTGTTTTGACAGGCAGGAGGGGGAGTAAGTAATGAGACAATATGTCACTTTGACAGCTGCCGACTTCTGACTCAAAACAATTATAAGCCACACACTCGCACACAAGACAAGGAGGAGGAGAAGGAGGAGGAGGAGAAGGAGAAGGAGAAGGAGAAGGAGAAGAAGGAGGAGAAGAGAGGAGGAGGAGGAGGAGGAGGAGGAGGAGGAGGAGGAGGAGGAGGAGGAGGAGGAGGAGGAGGAGGAGGAGGAGGAGGAGGAGGAGGAGGAGGAGGAGGAGGAGGAGGAGGAGGAGGAGGAGGAGGAGGAGGAGGAGGAGGAGGAGGAGGAGGAGGAGGAGGAGGAGGAGGAGGAGGAGGGAGGAGGAGGAGGAGGAGGAGGAGGAGGAGGAGGAGGAGGAGGAGGAGGAGGAGGAGGAGGAGGAGGAGGAGGAGGAGGAGGAGGAGGAGGAGGAGGAGGAGGAGGAGGAGGAGGAGGAGGAGGAGGAGGAGGAGGAGGGAGGAGGAGGAGGAGGAGGAGGAGGAGGAGGAGGGGAGGAGGAGGAGGAGGAGGAGGGAGGAGGGGAGGAGGAGGAGGAGGAGGAGGAGGAGGAGGAGGAGGAGGAGGAGGAGGAGGAGGAGGAGGAGGAGGAGGAGGAGGAGGAGGAGGAGGAGGAGGAGGAGGAGGAGGAGGAGGAGAGAGGAGGAGGAGGAGGAGGAGGAGGAGAGAGGAGGAGGAAGGAGGAGGAGGAGGAGGAGGAGGAAGGAGGAGGAGGGGAGGAGAGGAGGAGGAGGGAGGAGAAGGAGGAAGGAGGAGGAGGAGAAGAGAGGAGGAGGAGAAGGAGAGGAGGAAGGAGAGGAGGAGGAGAAGGAGGAGGAGAAGGAGGAGAGGGAGAAGGAGGAGGAGAAGGAGGAGGAGAAGGAGGAGGAAGGGAGGAGGAGAAGGAGGAGGAGAAAGGAGGAGGAGAAGGAGAGGAGAGAGAGGAGGAGAGGAGGAAGGAGGAGAGAGGAGGAGGAGAAGGAGGAGGAAGGAGAGGAGAAGGAGAGGAGGAGAAGGAGGAGAAGGAGGAGAGAAGGAGGAGAAGGAGAGAAGGAGGAGAAGGAGGAGAAGGAGGAGGAGGGAGGAGGAGGGGAGAAGGAGGAGGAGAAGGAGGAGGAGAAGGAGGAGGAGAAGGAGGAGGAAGGAGGAGGAGGGGAGGAGGAGGAGGAGGAGGAGGAGGAGGAGGAGGAGAGGGAGGAGGAAGGAGGAGGAGGAGGAGGAGGAGGAGGAGGAGAGAGGAGGAGAAGGAGAAGGAGAAGGAGAAGGAGAGGAGGAGAAGGAGAAGGAAGGAAGAGGAGAAGGAGAGGAGGAGGAGGAGGAGGAGGAGGAGGAGGAGGAGGAGGAGGAGGAGGAGGAGGAGGAGGAGGAGGAGAAGGAGGAGGAGAAGGAGGAGGAGGAGGATGATTGTTTGTTTTTGTAAACAAGTTTTGTAAACAATATATTGATAATTATGTTTGTGTGCTTATTGTGTTGTATACAACGAGTGTATATATATACATTGCACCTTACTTTGGTCTCATAGGCCACATAAGTTATGTGAAAAAATAAAATAGTGAAAAAAACAAAAAACCTTCAATTACAAGTAAACTAAAGTTTACCGGGTGAGCGGCAGTCGCCGCTGTTGCCATACGCGGCTCATTTTCTGCAAACTTCACGGCTCTATATCTCGGTAAGTACCGATGGCAAAAATTTTTTTTTGGACTAAAACACTCAGAAAAATAATCTTAACATTTTCATAAGAAAAAATAATTTTTTTTTTTTGAATATTTGGCGACATAGAATGACAGTTTCAGAGAGGGGCCTGAAACAGTCAAAGGGTTAATGCCAATAGGACCAGCTTCAGAGTCACTGGACTTCTGTCGCACAACATATCTGTCCACAGAGGTCTGTACCTCTCGTTCTTTTATGACTTTCCTAAAGTGGTTCACAACATTGTCAGTGTAATAGTCACCAGCACGGCTTGCAACAGCTGTCTGAGGGTGATTTTCATCCATAAAGGTTTGCACTTCAAGCCACTTTGCACAGATTTCCTTAATCTTTGAAGTAGGCAACTTCTTCAATTTCTCTCTCCCCTCCTCCAAAGCAGTTTCCTCAGGTCTGCCCTCTTGCTGTTGAAGTTGATCTAGCAGCTCATCAGTGGTTAGTTCTTCATTGTCCTCCTCCACCAACTCTTCCACATCCTCCCCACTAACCTCCAACCCCAAGGACTTCCCCAATGCCACAATTGATTCCTCAACTGGCATATGCCTCTCAGGGTTAGCCTCAAATCCTTCAAAATCCCTTTTGTCTACACATTCTGGCCACAGTTTCTTCCAAGCAGAGTTCAAGGTCCTCTTAGTCACTTCCTCCCAAGCCTTACCTATAATGTTTACACAAATGAGGATGTTAAAGTGATCTCTCCAAAACTCTAACAGAGTCAATTGAGTTTCTGAGGTCACTACAAAGCACCTTTCAAACAGAGCTTTTGTGTACAGTTTTTTGAAGTTTGAAATGACCTGCTGGTCCATGGGCTGCAGGAGAGGAGTGGTATTAGAAGGCAAAAACTTGACCTTAATGAAGCTCATGTCCCCACAAAGTCGCTCTGCCAAGTCTGTAGGATGACCAGGGGCATTGTCTAACACCAGGAGGCACTTAAGGTCTAATTTATTTTCAATTAGGTAAATTTTTCACAGTGGGGACAAATGCTTGGTGTAACCAGTCATAGAAAAAGTCCCTAGTGACCCATGCCTTACTGTTTGCCCTCCACAGCACACACAAATTAGCCTTGAGGATATTCTTTTGCCTGAACGCTCTGGGAGTTCTGAGTGATACACTAACAAAGGCTTCATTTTGCAATCCCCACTAGCACTGGCACACATTAACAGAGTAAGCCTGTCTTTCATAGGCTTATGTCCTGGGAGTGCCTTTTCCTCCTGAGTAATGTAGGTCCTGCTTGGCATTTTCTTCCAAAACAGGCCTGTTTTGTCACAATTAAACACTTGTTCAGGTTTCAGTCCTTCACTGTCTATGTACTCCTTGAATTCATGCACATATTTTTCAGCTGCTTTGTGGTCCGAACTGGCAGCCTCACCATGCCTTATCACACTATGTATGCCACTACGCTTCTTAAATCTCTCAAACCAACCTTTGCTGGCCTTAAATTCACTCACATCATCACTAGTTGCAGGCATTTTTCTAATTAAATCCTGATGCAACTTCCTAGCCTTTTCACTTATGATCGTTTGAGAGATGCTATCTCCTGCTATCTGTTTTTCATTTATCCACACCAATAACAGTCTCTCAACATCTTCTATCACTTGCGATCTGTTTCGAAAACAAAGTTGCACCTTTGGCAAGAACAGCTTCCTTGATTGTCGTTTTCTTGGACACAATAGTAGCGATGGTTGATTGGGGTTTACTATACAACCTGGCCAGCTCGGAGACACGTACTCCACTTTCATACTTAGCAATGATCTCTTTCATCTCCATAGTAATTTTCACCCTTATTCCTGTAGGGTTGACACTAGAAGCTTTCTTGGGGCCCATGGTCACTTATTTTGCAGGTGAAATCACTAAAAATGTTGTAATAATACGAAATGCTCCGATTGTATGCTTGGATGTTACCGCAGAGGCTGGCTTGTAAACAATGCCACCGGCGGAACATGTGAGGCTGGCTTAGGCCGCACATAGACGCGTCTTGGACGAATCGCATTGAGCGAGTTTTTTAGCGCTATGCGAGGCAAAATTTTAGCGATAAAATGTAATGCTAGGCGGATTTAACGTTATGTGATGCCAACGTTTGGCGAGGGCCCACTGTACTTATATCAAATCATTTAATTACAGCCTCTCCTCACTTAGTGATGTACTTGTACTTGTTTACCAATGCCTTGGACTTATGACGGGCTCTCTGACCAGCATACTAACCTAAATAATGTATAATACAGCTGATTTCCTCTATTCTGTTTATTTCAATATACAGAACACTATTGAATATTTAAAAATACAGTGGAACCCTGAATTTTGGCCGTAATCCGTTCCAGAAGGTCGGCCTAAATCCGAAAAGGCTGAAAACTGAAGTAATATTTCCCATAAGAATTAAAGTATGTAAATAAAATTAATCTGTTCCAGGCACCCAAAAATATTAACAAAAAATACAATTTTTAAAGATTAACTATAATTTTACATACAGAAAACAATGAGAAATAAATATAAAGCACAAATTTTAATGATAAATGAACATTATATACCTTCATTGAAGACTCTTGTTGGCACACTGAAGAAGACAACGAAGGGAGAGGGAGTTGGGGTTATTGTTTGGAAGGGGAATCCCCTTCCATAAGGACTTCAGGTATCAAGTTGCTATCTGGGGTTACTTCCCTTCTTTGTCTTTTACTGGCACTAGGATCAGCTTGAGAGTCACTGCACCCCTGTCACACAAAAAAACTGTCCAGAGAGGTCTGTTTCTGGTGTCTCTTGTAAGATATGCCTGAAGTGGGGCACGGTTTTGTCAATGAATTCTATCGTGTTTCTCACTTTCTTTACCAAAGGGCTGGCACTAGGGCCCATGGTTGCTTATTTCGCAGTCACACTCAATAAACCACCACAAAAAAATAATGGATTATAACGAAATGTTTGGATGAATGTGCAGTGCTGCTCACTCACCCAGACACACAGACTCACAAACACGGCAGAGTGGCGGATGGACACATCCAATACAGCCAATTTCCGAGTTGCCAGCCGAAATCCAGGATAGAATTTCAGCCAAAAAAGTGGCCAAAATCTGATTTGGCTGATATCCGCACCAGACGATATCCAGGGGTCCACTGTATACCAGAAATGTTATAAATGGTGCAAAGGTGACATTAAAACAATATCAAAGATGGCCGACAGAAACTCACTACCATTATAGCATGCTCCTCGCTTAGCGACGAATTCGTTTAATGACGTGGTCTCAGAAACGGAACTCTGTCGCCAAGTGAGGAGAGGCTGTATTAGCAAATACAACAGCAGGATATTTGTTGTCACACCTGTGAAGATGATGTTGAGGCAAGTTTGTTTACATTAAGTCTTATGTGGAAACCAAAAGGCTTTCAGAAATAATGTAAATCTCTCATTCAATTATCTATTACTTTTTATTAGTCAACTATCAACTATGTAATGTTGACTGGATATGTGGTTAATGTTGACTGGATATGTGGTTAATGTTGACTGGATATGTGGCTAATGTTGACTGGATATGTGGTTAATGTTGACTGGATATGTGGCTAATGTTGACTGGATATGTGGTTAATGTTGACTGGATATGTGGCTAATGTTGACTGGATATGTGGTTAATGTTGACTAGATATGTGGTTAATGTTGACTGGATATGTGGCTAATGTTGACTGGATATGTGGTTAATGTTGACTGGATATGTGGTTAATGTTGACTGGATATGTGGTTAATGTTGACTGGATATGTGATTAATGTTGATTGGATATGTGGGTAATGTTGACTGGATATGTGGGTAATGTTGACTGGATATGTGGTTAATGTTGAGTGTAACTGTGGTTAATGTTAATTGGATATGTGGCTAATATTGATTGGATATGTGGTTAATGTTGATTGGATATGTGGTTAATGTTGATTGGATATGTGATTAATGTTGATTGGATATGTGGTTAATGTTGATTGGATATGTGGTTAATGTTGATTGTAAATGTGGCTAATATTGATTGGATATGTGGTTAATGTTGATTGGATATGTGGTTAATGTTGACTGGATATGTGGTTAATGTTGACTGGATATTAATGATAACGTTGACTGTAAATTGTCCATGGGGAAGTGGACCAGAATTCTCCCTCCGCAAGCCATGCGTGTTGTAAGAGGCGACTAAAATGCCGGGAGCAAGGGGGTAGTAACCCCTTCTCCCGTATAAATTACTAAATTTAAAAGAGAAACTTTCGTTTTTCTTTTTGGGCCACCCTGCCTTGGTGGGATATGGCTGGTGTGTTGAAAGAAAGAAGAAAGTTGATTGTAAATGTGGCTAATATTGATTGGATATGTGGTTAATGTTGATTGGATATGTGGGTCAGTGGGTCACCAGTAGCAACAGCTGGTAGTACGTATATCAAAGATATTAGCTGGGTGGGAGGGAAAACAGCAGAGGCGGGCGAGGGTACGTACCCAAGCAACGGCGGCTTGAATGCGGATTGACGCTGAGAGGAGGTGCTTCCTCAGAGTGAAAATGGTGTCTGGAGATAGTCCCTCGGTGGTTGGTAGATCTATCAGTCTCAAGAGAACACCCATACCTCCTTCCTCCACTTGTTCTCCAGTGTTGAACACGTTCCTCTCACGAAGCTGTTCAACATAAACAATAACACAACATTAATTCTGAGCAAGAGTTCAGCTCACCGGTACAACACATTGCCCATACTATCTGCAAAGTTGAGACAAACAAGTAGGGAAAGGGAGAGAAAAAGTCCTCTACCAATAATCCCTCCACTCTCAAACATGACAAAAACTGAACTATATCTATGTCTAATTCTTAGATAGTCATTAACTATTAAGATTAGTTTGCCCAAAATGTACTGCATACCAGTGGCTTTCTTTTGTGTCTAACAATCTTTTATTACATGTAAACTACATTATTTTTGTACCACAAAAAGAAATAAAAATTTGAATTTGAATACCCTATCTTATGAAGACTTGGGAATGTGAAACACTGTAAGTATATTAAGAAAGTTGTCCATGAATTCCTATGCTTTACAAAAACAAAAATTTTACTTGATAACAAGCAAAACAAAACAATATTAACACAGTCACTAATTAGAAACACTAACAACGAACTTGCTATAAGGTATATATTAAAACAGTCTTCTAAGCAGCAGTTAACTGCTGGAGATACTGACTGACCTTAAGAGAGAGATGTGTGAGAGGTAACTTCATGTCACTCATAGCGATGCACTGAGCTACGTCCGGCAGGAAGTACGCCGGCACCTTCACCCGCTTGCTGGCCGGCTCCCCGCGCTGCTGTAGCTTACGCTTCCCTCCCAAGGCTCTCTCACCCGGCTCCACAACTACAATGATAACATCTATTCATGAGGAAATAGAACAAGATTACACTAATATACAACCAGTTGATACATGCAACCTACTTTAAAAGTTCTTCTACCTTCAGAGCCAAGTCTGGTGCCAGGCTTGCCTGTTGATCATCTGTTCAACTAGGCTGTTGAGGTTGGTGACTCACTGGCCCACATAACCATCACGGCTTGATTAATATCCAAGAATTCTGACATCTGCTGGTAGCAGGTTGACTGGTCTTAAATCATGGATACAGTAGAAGACAGAAAAATTACAAACATATATCAACAAAGTCTTCCAGCAAACAAAGAAAAATAATAATGTTCAGTGGTAATAAAATTCCAACTGATGAATGGCAACAAATTCCAAGTAACAGTGAAATGTTTCACCTTTTGTGCAGGTGAAACATTTTGACAATAAAGATACGTAGTGTTGTACATGTGTCTTACTTCAACATTACTAGTTTCCTTTACCCACTGCAAGACTTGTCGATAAATCATACCATGGGTGGGGATAGAACCCGTGATCAGAGAGTCATAAAACTCCAGATCGACGTGCTAGCCACTGGGCCAGCTAGCTACAACAAGATTCATCCAACTAGGTATATAGCATAGGCACCAGTGTGACCATAAATGCAAGTTTTTACAGACGAATCTCTCGCCAGCGTGGCCATGACTAGCTCTAGCTCACGAAAATCGCAATGACACAATTGCAAACCATACCACGGGCGGGGATAGAACCTGCAGTAAGAGTCATAAAATTCCAGACAGACATGTTAGCCACTGGAGTTTTATGACTTACACTTCTTTTTTTTTTTTTCAATGAACTGGCTGTATCCCACTGAGGCAGAGTGACCTAAAAAGAAACACCAAAGTTCTTCTTCTTTTTAGGTCACCACCACCAGGTTAACACAATATCTTCAAAAGAAAAAACAAAGTTTTTCTTTTTAAATTTAGTAATATATACAGGAGAAGGGGTTACTAGCACCTTGCTCACGGCATTTTAGTCGCCTCTTACCACACACGTGGCTCATGTAGGAAGAATTCTTACTTACACTTCTTATTATAACTCCAAATAATCTGTTAGCTTTATTATGCAGAATGAGGTGCTGATGTCTTGGCTTCAGACTTCTCACTATGATTCCCCAGTCCTTTTCACATTTCATATGATCAAGTTCTACATAATTCAATTAATAAGTGCCAGGGTTATTTACATTCCCAAGAATTAGGACTTTGCATTATCTACATTGAAATGCATCTACCATTTTTTAGACCATGACATTAGCTCTCTAAGACTTCATGATGTTCAATGGTATTGCCTTCTGAATTTATTGTTTTGCCTATTTTTATGTCTTCAGCAAATTTAACCATGTAAGTGCCTGACCAGCCAGGGTGTAGTTCGTATGTCGGTTCGCATGTGGCCAAGAGTAACAGACTAGTTGATCAGGCCCTGATCCACCACGAAGCCTGGTCCCAGACCGGGCTGTGGGGGCGTTGATCCCTGAAACCCTCTCCAGGTATGTCACTAAGAGGCCTAAATCTGATATTTGCAGAACACCCAGGCATGACTGGTCTCCATTCAGATTTTACTCCATTAACCTGGATGTAGTTTATGCATTGGCAATTCAACCCATTTTGAGTCTTATTTTAAGCCAATTCCATTACTCAATTTGATCAAATTATTAGCTATTTTTCTAGTACAGTGGAACCTCGGTTTTCTTTATGAATTCGTTCCAGAAAGTCTGACAAAAACCAAATTCAACGAATATTGAAGCAATAATTCTCATAAGAAATAATGTAAATCCAATTATTCCATTCCACACACCCAAAAATATTAACAAAAAATATATTTTAACCCTTTCAGGGTCCAAGGCCCAAATCTGGAGTCACGCACCAGTGTCCAAGAATTTTCAAAAAAAAAATTTGTTATTTTTTCTTATGAAATCGTAGAGAATCTTTTTGTGAAGGTAATAAAACAAAAAGTACGAAATTTGGTGGAAAATTGACGAAATTATGCTCTCGCGAATTTTGATGTGTCAGCGATATTTACGAATCGGCGATTTTGCCGACTTTGACTCCCATTTTAGGCCAATTACATTTTTTCCCAAATTTCAACCAAATTCTTAGCTATTTCATAGTATTACTTCTATTCTATCGATTGAGCACAAGAAATCGCCAAGTCAACTGTTTCAACTACAAAATAAAGTGATCGGAAATTTTTTAATTTGGCCCAAATTTTAAAACACAAAGTTCAAAATATTCCAATTTCAAAATAGGGTCCAGAATAAAAAAATGTAGGCATTCCTGGCACTAAACTAACATTTCCTCTGTTCATTTAGTCATGTTTTGAGGCTTTACAAATAAATTCCATTTTGATTTTTTATTCACATAATGAATTTTTATTCACACCAAAAAATAGAAGATTTACTGCTATGCAATACTGTAATAATTGTATAAATATCATCACCATATTTGTGAATGTATATTAGACCCACCAGCTGACGTGTATTAGACGTGTGAGGTCGTTTGTTTACTTTTGAATATCGGCAAAAATTTAACATTTCGACTACTTTGAGCTCAGTTTCAAGCCATTTCCAGTGCTAAAACCAAATCAAAATCATCTCTATTTCTGTAATATGTCTTCATTCTATCAAATGAGACCAAGAAATCGCAAATACAACTATAAAAAACATACGAAAAAACACTGCAAAGTTGCTGTTTTAATCAAAAAATCATGATTTCAGTTTTTTTCTCTCATTATACACAGTGTGCTGCAGGATCTGTTTTATGTGGTGCACACATACCACATAGATGTATTCTCTCATATCTAGGCCCAAATGTACCACTCACAGTTTATCAGAGTGAGCTGAGCTCATGGCGTAGATCTACGGTTTGGACACTCACCATAAAGCCGTAGATCTACGGGACGGACCCTGAAAGGGTTAAAGAGAATAACTAGAATTTTACATACAGAAAACAATGAGAAATAAATATAAAGGACTAATGAAATGGATAAATGAACATTTAATATCACTTTCATCTTTACTGAAGACTCTTGTTGGTGTATGGAAGATGTGAGGAGGGGAGAGGGAGGAGAGGTTATCTCTACCACCATCACTACCACCCTCTACCACCATCACTACCGCCCTCTACCACCATCACTACCACCATCACTACCACCATCACTACCACCTTCTACCACCATCACACCCACTACCACCCTCTACCACCATCACTACCACCCTCTACCACCATCACTACCACCCTCTACCACCATCATTTCCACCCTCTACCACCATCACTCCCACCCTCTACCACCATCACTACCACCCTCTACCACCATCACTCCCACCATCATACCACCCTCTACCACCATCACACCCACTACCACCATCACTACTCCCCTCTACCACCATCACTACCCCCCTCTACCACCATCACTACCACCATCACTCCCACCCTCTACCACCATCACTACTCCCCTCTGCCACACCACCATCACTACTGCCCTTACCACCATCACTACCACCCTCTACCACCATCACTACCACCCTCTACCACCATCACTACCACCCTCTACCACCATCACTACGACCATCACTACCACCCTCTACCACCATCACTCCCAAACCCTCACTACCACCCTCTACCACCATCCTACCACCCTCTACCACCATCACTACCACCCTCTACCACCATCACTACCACCCTCTACCATCACTACCACCTCTACCACCATCACAAACCACCCTCTCCCACCATCACTACCACCATCACTACCACCCTCTACCACCATCACTACCACCCTCTACCACCATCACTACCACCCTCTACCACCATCACTACCACCCTCTCCACCATCATACCACCATCACTACCATCACTCCCCACCCTCAAACCACCATCACTATGCCCTTACCACCATCACTACCACCCTCTACCACCATCCTACCACCCTCTGCCACACCACCATCACTACTGCCCTCTACCACCATCACTACCCCCCTCTGCCACCATCACTACCACCCTCTACCACCATCACAACCACTACCACCCTCTACCCCCATCACTACCACCCTCCCATCACTACCACTGTCCCTGCAGCCGCAGCAAGCAGAAACAAGGCTGCCCCTATATCTTCCCGTCCCCTGGGCCTATACAAAACTCCAGTGATGGCCAAATTTGCAAGTACTGCTGCAACAACATGCAAAGGAACCTATAGTGACATAAAAACTGACGGTGAAGACAACGAAATGGACTAAATATGACAAAAGAGGGCCCGGCTTTTCAAGTACCAGACCTGCTGTTCCCAGACGTGAACCAGACATGAGACGTTTTCCCACTACAGTGAAATAACTGATCTACATATCAACTGCACCAGTGTTTTAACGGGAAGACAACATGGCAGAAAACCTGATCAACTAAATCTCCAAGGAAATGACAGGTCTGTAGGACTTTTTTTTCAGTGCCAAACGAGGGAAGAATTGGCATTTTTAAAAATGGCTGACCGGCATCCATACAGCCCCTATGCCAGACGTACAAAATAGTGAAGTGAAATTCTTTATCTTTACTGACGTTCATCTGTTGACAGTAGCATCATATCTGACCACCATCATATCACCTGTACCCGTGCTAACGAGAGGGAAACACAGGAGACATCGTCAAATCAACAGTACAAAACTCCAAGGTTATAGGTCGGATATCCCTCAGTGCCAGTCGTGGGGAAAGTGAAAAGGGTTAAACAGCCAAGGTTAATGTTTTAGTAAGCTGACCTATATTCAGCTGACCAGTGTACAGTGAGAGAAACATAGCAGAAATGCCAAATATATCTATAAACTCAAGGAAAGTCAGGTTGTGGTGGCGTTACTCCCCTCAGTGTTTTAAAAATGGCTGAGTCCCGCAGAACAGGTCAGGAGACAACAACACCACACAACCCCTGATAAATGGAATTGAGGGGGATTTGGAAGGATAAAACCATGGATTAAACCTTTCTGATCTACCAGAATGGAAAGGAGTTAGAAGTTAATTGAGGAAGCCAGACTGTGAAGTGAGATGGGAAGGGGAGTGTGTAATAAGGGGTTAACTGTAAGGGTTTTGTGAAGTTAAGGGAAAAGTGAGCAGTGAAGAGGGTTTTGAAGAGGAAATTTTACTAGTAATTCAGTGGTGATTGCTAAAGCAGATACTAAGGTACTAGGGACTGGAAAAGAGAAATAAATATTATTGTATATGAGTAAAAGAGCGAAGAGTGAAAATGGCAGGCATTAGGGGGGTACAGGCTGCCATAATTATATTTTTTATTTCCTCTTCAATTCCATGAAGAAAAAAATCAGTCATGGGGGCTGGAAAAGGGAATGGAAATAAACAGCGCCCTGGACAGTAAAAGCCCAACAGTTTCCATCCTACCAGAAAAGTAAATGTCACTATCGCCGCAAGGTATGGCAACAATGCATACCCAAACAAAAAACAGTGGCACACAGCTCTTATTGTGCACTCTTAAGTGGTGTATCCAAATTAATCCCGGACCTCAATCTATTGTGCAGAAGCAAAACAGACAGATAAATGACGGCGATAATGACGGTCTAGTAGTAGGAATGATAACCTTAACTCCATATGTAATGCATACATAGGTCAATGTGAGACAATACAGCCATTATTATCTCCAAACACTACCAAACAGGTGCATACACTGTACTAAAGCACGCATGAAAAACAGAAAAGGCACCTTATGTTAAAATGTTGTAAGGGGTGGGTGCATGAGGATGTATGTACAATTATAGCACGGTGCCAGAATTCATTTTGTGTTTTAACAAATGCACTTTGGCACAGTTACCCTTTAGCAGTGATGACATTGATTTACCTAATTTTAATACAAATGACCCATTGCCATATATTGATGATTATGATTGTTTTATGAAAACAGGCCTTCACTTTATTCATGTCAATGCAAGATCACTTCTTCCTAAATTGGCAGAGATTAGGATTCTAGCTAACAAAATTAGGGCGGCAGTTTTTAAAACCCTCTCTGAATCTTGGTTGGATGATACGGTGACTGACGACGAGGTCAAAATAGAAGGTTACAATATAAAACGCTAAAATAGGAACAGAAAGGGTGTGGAGTATGTGCCTACATTAGAAATGACTTAGCTTACAACCCAAGACCCGATTTAAATAAAATAAAAATGGAGATTCTATGGTTTGAAGTGCTGCTTCCTAAGACCAAACCCATCTTAGTAGGAAACTAGTTACCGCCCTCCTACCCAGGACCCGTTCTTAGAAAACTTTTTCCAGAGTCCTGTCCGGAGTTGAAAAAAAATTTCGAGACAATAATACTGGGCGATTTCAATATCTGTTTTCAGCAGCAAAATAACGGGCTTTTGCAAAAGTATTTAAACAAAAATTTTAGGATTAAAATAGTTACACTCAACTAATTAATACTCCAACCCGGATCACACAGTTCTCAGCCACCCTAAATTGACCACATACTTTGTAACCGCTCTGAGAAAAATTAGTCAGTCAGGTGTCATTACCACAGGTTTAGTGATCATTTCATCATTTACTGCACCAGGAAAAAACACTAGGGATAGGATAGGCCTCACAGGGCAATAAAAAATGAGGTCAACTAGAAACTACAGTAAAGAAACACTGGTAAATAGGCTACACAATTGTGACTGGACAGAGATAACAATGTTGCACGGACGTAAACGATGCCTGGGAAAAATTCAAAACAATGTTCACTACCATCCTTGATAATATTGCACCAGTTAAAGAGGTTAGGATTAAACGAAGAACTGAACCCTGGATGAATACTGAGATATTAGATAATATGAAATTCAGAGACCAGCTGCTAAAAAGATTTAAAGCAAACAGACAGGATATTGCAGCACTAAATGAATTTCCCAAAGGGGGAGGAACAGAGTACAGAGACTTATAAAAGGTGCAAAGGCAAGCACTACTGCTCAAAAATTGAAGAGTTAAGCATAAACCCAAAAAGCTCTGGCAACAACTAAAACAGTTGGGGTAAAAGCCATAAGCAGTAGATAAAGGGCTAACATAGTACTCACTATCGATAATGAGGTATGCCAAAGAAACATCTAAGGTGGCAAATTGCTTTAATTCATACTACACATCTGTTGCATCAACACTAGTAAGTAAACTACCAGCTGCATCAAATACCTTTAACACAGACTCTGATAAGTTTCAAACATACTATACCAATAAAGGGGGAACCCCAAACAGTTGTCAACTAGTAAGTGTATCTCATGACTTTATTCAAAAAGAACTAAGCAGGTTAAAACCCCAAATAAGAGCACAGGCCCTGATAACATCCGTCTAAGTTCCTAAAAGATGGTGCTTCTGAACTGTCAATCCCTATTGCTCACATAATAAATCTATCAATCACCATAATACCGTACCGGAGGGGTTCAAGGAGGCCAGAGTTACTCCTATCTTCAAGAAAAAAAAGTAGGTCTGATGTAAGCAACTATAGGCTGTTAGTATACTCAGTATAATATCTAAAATTCTAGAGAGGGCGGTGTATTCTCAGTAGTTAAGTACCTTAATGGGCAACAACATTCTCCATAGGTATCAATCGGGCTTTAGGGAAAATCCTACTCAACCGACACCTCCCTTATTAATCTGATGGGGTTATCTGAGAACTGAAATGTCAAAGGGGAACCTCATAGGTATGGAACCTTAGACCTGCAAAGGCCTTTGATACTGTCAACCCACAATATTTTATTGTAATAAACTTCAGCTATCGGTAATAGGTTCTGTAAAATTGTTTAATTTCCCACTTAGCCAACAGGAGACAAACAGTCAAAATCAACAAAACAGGAATCAGAACCCCTGCCGATAACTTGTGGAGTTCCCCAAGGTAGTATTCTGGGTCCCCTTTTTATTCTTATGTTATGTCAATGATATGCCTATCAGTGTCAAGTGCAAACTCCTACTGTATGCAGATGACAGTGCTCTGTTAGTGTCAGGTAAAGACCCACAAGATATTGTAATGTTTTAACACTGGAACTGGAAATCCTGCAGCAAATGGTTAGTAGACAACAAACTATCATTTTCACCTAGGAAAACTGAAGCCATTTTTCTTTGGCACGAAACATAAACGAGAAGGGTAAATAATTTTAATGTTCAATGTAATGGGGAGCCCATCACTTTGGTTTCATCAGTAAAATATTTGGGAATCCCCTTTTACCAATGCATGTCAGGAGAATTGATAGGGAACGTGTAGTAAAGAAAGCGAATGCCAGACTGAAGTTTCCTGTATAGACAAGCACAGTGTCTACCCACTGAGGCTCGCAGGCCCTATGTCTAGCCCTTTTACAATGCCATATGGATTACGCTTGCTCTTCTTGGTACTCTGCCTTGACAAAAAAACTGAAAGATAGACTGCAAATCACCAGAACAAAATCGTAAGATTCATCCTGGGGCTGGGGCCAAGAGAAATGTAGGCCAGGATGAATTACAGAAGTTGGATATGCTGAATGTTGAAGACAGAGTAAAACAAAATGAAGCTAAATCATGTTTATAAAATTGCTCACAAACAATGTCCAGAATATCTTGCTGTCAATTTTGTCAAAGGGTTTGGGGAAACCCAAAGCAATCATAGTACAAGGGGGAGAGAGCACAACTTGTAGTACCCCAGTCATTGGCCAGGGTTCAAACACCTTATTGTACGGCAATAAAGGAATGGAACAGACTGCCCGACACGTCAAAGCCAGTCATAGCATGAACCAGTTCAAGAAGACTGCCAAAAGGTGTCTGATGAATGTAGCTACAGAAAGGGAGGGGAATGATTTTCTATTTTTTAGCTAACATAGTGTTAAATTTTACCTTATTCCTAGTAATGACCCTCGTTTTGGTAGATAGTCTTAATTTACCTTGGTGTAGTAATAGTCTTTTTAGTATGATAATAAGATGTTATCTTCATTGTAGAATAATAAGAAAATATTATAACCTTTATATTATAATAATAAGGTAAAAAGGACCCCAATGGAAATAAGTCACTCTGTCTGACTTTTTTGGGTTATCCTAGGTTCTCTACACATATGCTGCTATGTTATGATAATTCTATGTAACTGTATTTGTGTAAAACCTGAATAAACTTTACTTTCTTACTTACTTACTTACTTACTTACTTACTTACTTACTTTACTTACTCTGCAACAAGAAACAAAGCCAGACTGACTCACACCATGAGGAATGCTTTGTGTGGGGACGGGGGACACATTCAGTACAGCAGACCACTGTCAACTCGACAAAAACCAAGGTGATGAACAAAAACTGGGAACCCAAAAAAAGGAAAAAAACTGTCGAACACCAAATTAGACGAACCAGGGCAAATGAAAACCAAGGTTCCACTGTATGCCTTCCATTCTTGAGCAGAAAAAAACTGCTGATTCTTCTATCAGAATTACCCTATAAAGTGCACAAAGTTGGTAATTTGGCCAATTTTACAAAATTCAAAAATTCCAATTTCAAAACAGAGTACTCATTCCAGCCACTAAAGCAACTATCTTTTTTTTCATAACCATGTCCCAGGCCTTGCTTAATTAAATTTGCTTCCATTTTGAATGCAACACCCAAGTATGTTAGGTAAATGACACAGATGCAACTAATGTGCATTTATTGTGGCAATGTTTACTCTCAGAAAACTTTGTTCACAGTAACAGCTTGACAAAACTCTGAAAAGCAAAACATTTCCACAATCTTGTTACATTAGTTGCACCGCATCTTTTTACTAACATTTTTTTGAAATTTTAACATTATTTTCTAAAACACCAAAAATGACTGGTATGATTTATGGCTCTCAATAACGAAGGAGACTTAGTAAAAAAGATAAAAGACTGAGGGAAGTACTCTCTACCTCTTTCAGAAAAATCATCAAAAATCTGCTGCTGCAGTGCTCCTCAATTCTTATGTTCTTACTTCTACAAGTGGGCACTACAATGTCATCATTATCTCTGTCTCACCTTTGGCACTATAAAAAACTATAGAAAACCCTATAGCAATTGGGGCCATATACAGGACCCTCCATACTAATATCCCAGCTTTTAATGATAAACTAAAAACACTGATTACAGATGCACAAATGAACAAGCACCAGCTACTACTAGCAGGAGACTTCAACATCAACCTTTGCCTAACAGATGACCAACCTTTAACTGATTTCATTAACAGTATGAATAATACACTACTCATACTAATAATTACAAAACCAACAAGACTAACTGAGACTAATGCAACCATAATTTTGACCATGGCTCTGGTGGCCTGGTGGTTAACGCTCTCGCTTCACACGGCGAGGGTCTGGGTTCGATTCCCAGCCAGAGTAGAAACATTGGACGTGTTTCTTTCCACCTGATGTCTATGTTCCCCATCAGTAAAATAGGTACCTGGGTGTTAGTTGACTGGTGTGGGTCGCATCCTGGGACACTGACCTAACTTGCCCGAAATGCGGAGCATAACAAGGGACTTTCTATATAGTAGTATGTCATTGTTGTCAGCTAGGCCTGTATACCTTGTACATGTACTTGTAGTAAATAAAGATATTATTATTATTATTACTAGCCCCTTAAAGTGGGGATAACAACGGACAACACTACTGACGACTAGCCAACTTTCCTCCTAACAAACATCTGTAAGCAACCAATGGAATGTAATAAGTTCTCTTTTCGATTCCATGATGAGTCATCAATAAGTAACTTCACTGCAGAGCTAAGCTCAGTTGACTGGCCTACAGAATTTTCCAATGGTGTTGGTATAGATGAATAAGCAGACATACTTCTCAACAAAACACACAGACTATATAACAAACCTTGTCCCATAAAAACTATACAGATCACTAATAAAAGATTAAGTTGCCCATGGCTTACTAACAGCATCCTAAGATCCATCAATATAAAATATCAATATGAAAAACAATATAGAAGGGGCTTAATAACTAAAGAATTTATTACACACTATATGTCAGTCCTCACCAAATTAACCCTTTTGGGATCCATCCCGTAAAATTACTACTTCGAAGAACGGGTCGGTCCCATAAAACTACGCCAAAATTCTAGTGGCTTCCAATCTTATGGGAGAAACCTGGTAGGCCTACATATGAGAGAATGGGTCTGCATGGTAAGCATCTGCAGAATAAAAAAAATCCTGCAGCATGCAGTGCATAATGAGAGAAAACTGCACCAGACGCTCCTGGCCCATGGCCGGGCTCAGAGAGTAGGTAACTCTCGAAACTCTTCAAAGGTATTTCAAAGGTTATGGAATAAATTTTGGGTTTGTAAAACAGCAACTTTGCGGTGTATTTTCGTACGGTTTTCATGGTTTATTCTCGGTTTCTTGGTCTCATTTGATAAAATTGGAAGATATATTACAGAAATAGTGATGATTCTGAATAGTTAAGATTAAAAGTAGCTTAAAAATTTTGCCAATGTTCAAAAGTAAACCAAAACACGTCACGCATCCAATACACTTTAAATTTGGGCCCAGTCTAATTGCATCGTGAATGCACTGACATTATTTATACAATTATTGGGATTATGCAGTAGTTTTCAATAACAGCAAATATTCTATTTTTTTAAGTGAATAAAAATTCAAAATGAAAAGGAAGCATAATTTATGCTGTACTTTAGCTCATTCTAGCACAACACATAGACAATATCAATTTCATTAGTTTATTAGTGACTATACTCTATATGACCAAAGTGCTTTAGCGGTTTTACTTATCCAAACCCCCCACCACTACAGAAATCAGTATTAGAACTCACCACATATTACAGGATAAAACAACACTATATTAAACCAAAAAAGATGAATGATCATGTTGACCCTGATCTAAACCTCCATAATCAACACACAATAAAAAAACTTATTGGAAAGTAACTGCCTTTATTACACAGCATCACAAGCCAGCCCTTTCCTGAACACTGCTCAAATCTTCAGTTCTTAACTAAACATCAGGTCCTTAAGCAAACACTATGATGACCTCTTGGCACTCCTTGAGTCACAAAAGCCCACCGTTCTCCTGCATTATTCTTACTGAGACCTGGCTTAAGCAGGACACAACTGATATCTACCACTACCAGGATACACAGCATCCACAACTGCAGACCATACCAAGTTGGGGGTGGTATGCAATCTATTACTTAACCAAAACTATCTTGTATTAGCACAAAACTGCTTTAGTGAGGAATATGGGGAATACATTTTTGCAAAATTTTACTGTAAAAAACCTCAAGACGCCTAAAAAAATCGGTGCCATATACCGGATACCCCACACAAACATCCCAAACTTCAGTGAGAATCAAAAGTCACTAATAAAAAACAGTTGTGCAAGAAAGGTATAAAATCCCGACAATATGAAAGTTAAGACACATGTGGAACATCTGGATATCTTTATTGTAGAGGGTTTCGCCATCCAATGGCTTTATCAATACAGATTCTAGGACATAATAGGAAGACAGTAGAACTATATCAAAAGATGAGGTAAATCAGCCCCTCAGCCTTGTAGTTAGTGTTCACAGCATAGCGGTGGAGGAGAATCTGGAGCAAAGGCCCAAGAAGATGGGTGGTTACATAGGCGTCAGTGGATAGGACGGGCAGCAGACGAGGGCATTGTCACTGGTAACGGGATTCCCCAGTGGAAGTAGGTCCTTCCCAAAGAGATGGGTTAGTTGCAGCAGCCGTGAAGAAGGTCTTGTAGATGTCCTCTGAACCAAGATTCCATGAAGTTGCAGTGTTGACAAGTTGTGCAAGAAAGGTATAAAATACGACAATATAAAGTTAAGACACATGTGGAACATCTGGATATCTTTATTTTTAGACGTTTCGCCATCCAGTGGCTTTTTCAATACAGATTCTAGGACATAATAGGAAGACAGTAGAATTATATACAAAAGATGAGGTTTAAACAGTCCCTCAGCCTTGGCGAAACGTCTACAATAAAGATATCCAGATGTTCCACATGTGTCTTAATAACAAACAGACAAATGAACAAGCACCACCTTCTCTTAGCTGGAGACTTCAATATCAACCTTGGCCTACCAGATGATCAGACTGTAACTGATTTCATCAACAATATGAACAACACACTTCTCATACCAACAATAACTAAACCAACCAGGCTGACTGAGACAATAGACCACATATGGACCAATATATTAGCCCCCCTTAAATCAGGGATAATCACAGACAGCACTACTGACCACTACCCAACCTTCCTCTTAACAAACATTAGTAAGCCACCACTCGAATACAACAAAGTTTCATTTAGACTCATGACGAGGCCTCAATAAGGAATTTCACAGCAGACCTAGAGACTGTTGACTGGCCTACAGAATTCTCCAATGCCAATGGTATTGACGATTGGACAGACATTTTTCTTAACAAAATACTTAGACTATACAACAAACATTGTCCTATAAAAACGAAACAGATCACGAATAAATGGCTTGGTTGCCCATGGCTAACCAGCACCATTCTCAAATCAATTGATAAGAAACACTAATATGAAAAGCAATATAGACAGGGCTTAATACACAAAGACATTCTTAAACAATATTCAACAGTTCTCACCAAATTAATAAAGAAAGCCAAACAACTGTACTACTCCAGCAGATTCACTGACACAAGAGGAGATATAAAAAAGACCTGGAAAACACTTTCCCAGATTCTGGGGACCCACAAACTGAAAAAAGCAAGAATATTGTTCTAACTAAACCTCATGAAACACCACTGCATCCCACTGATACAGCTAACAAGATAAATGACTTCTTCTCAAACATAGGATCTAATCTCGCCAGTAAAATCCCACGTACCAATGCCCGTGCCGGGGACTACCTAGATGGGAATTTCCCAAATTCCTTCTATCTTGTACCAACTGAGCCCACGGAAGTCACCACGATCATAAAGTCACTTAAAAATAACTCGAGGAATCTGTCTCACGTCCCTCCATTATTGTTCAAGCGAACGGCCCATGTCCTCTCGCATGCTATTACATTACTTTCTAACAAGTCACTAGAAACTAGCACTTTCCCGACACTACTCAAGACAGCAAGGGTTACACCAATACATAAAATTGGTGACCCTACAGACGTAAACAACTATAGGCCAATATCAAACTTACCATTGCTATCTAAAATCTTTGAGAAACTCATGCACAGGAGACTATATTCATTTATAACGTCACAAAACATACTCAACCCCTGCCAATTTGAATTCAGAAAAAATAAAAGCACCAATGATGCAATTATAAAAATGCTACACCTGCTTTACACAGCATTGGAAAATAAGGAATATCCATTAGGAATTTTTATTGACCTACAAAAAGCGTTTGACACAGTAGAGAGCGGCATCCTACTCCACAAACTTGACCACTATGGTATAAGAGACCATGCACTTGCATATTTTAAGTCCTACCTTTCTAATAGGTATCAGTATGTCACCATTAAAGACACAGCCTCATCAATACGGCCATTTGATACTGGAGTTCCACAGGGAAGTGTCCTTGAACCCCTGCTCTTCCTCATTTACATCAATGATCTTCCAAACATATCCCAACACCTGAAACCCATTCTCTTTGCTGACGACACGACTTATGTCATCTCCCACCCTAATCTTGCCACCCTCAACACCATTGTTAACGAGGAGCTGTTCAAAATACTGACTTGGATGACAGCCAATAAACTTACACTTAACACTGGCAAAACCTACTATATTATGTTTGGTAGCAGAGCAGGTGTTGCACAACTTAATATTAAGATCGACAACGCTCTAATTGCCAGACATAATGAGGGCAAATTCCTTGGCCTATACTTCGACAACAACCTAAATTTCAGCACCCATATCCAACACATAACAAAAAAAAGTATCTAAAATGGTGGGGATCCTCTCCAAGATACGATTTCTACATGCCGCAAACTGCCCTTCTCACACTATACCATTCATTATACAGTGGGACCTCGACCAACGATGCATCGATTAACGATAAATCTGACTAGCGATACATTTTAACGTCCACTTTGGCTGAGCGCGCCTCACTTGTCCCTTTGGTGCCAGTGTTTACAAGCCAGCCAGCCACCTCGGTCGCTTCCAAACATACAACTGGAACATTTCATATTATCACAGCCTTTTTAGTGATTGCACCTGCAAAATAAGTCACCATGGGTCCCAAGAAAGCTTCTAGTGCCAACCCAACAGCAAAAAGGGTGAGAATTACTATGGAGATGAAGAAAGAGATCGGTCAGAGTGGTCAGGTTGTATATATAAACCCCAATCAACCATCGCTACTATTGTGGGCAAGAAAACGGCAATCAAGGAAGCTGTTCTTGCCAAAGGTGCAACTATGTTCTCGAAACTGAGATCGCAAGTGATAGAAGATGTTGAGAGACTTTTATTGGAGTGGATAAACGAGAAACAGATAGCAGGAGACAGCATCTCTCAAGCGATCATATGTGAAAAGGCTAGGAAGTTGCATGACGATTTAATTAGAAAAATGCCAGCAACTAGTGGTGATGTGAGTGAATTTAAGGCCAGCAAAGGTTGGTTTGAGAGATTTAAGAAGTGTAGTGGCATTATAGTGTGATAAGGCATGGTGAGGCTGCCAGTTCAGACCACAAATCGGCTGAAAAATATGTGCAGGACTTCAAGGAGTACATAGACAGTGAAGGACTGAAACCTGAACAAGTGTTTAATTGTGATGAAACAGGCCTGTTTTGGAAGAAAATGCCAAGCAGGACCTACATTACTCAGGAGGAAAAGGCACTCCCAGGACATAAGTCTATGAAAGACAGGCTTACTCTGTTGATGTGTGCCAATGCTAGTGGTGATTGCAAAGTGAAGCCTTTATTGGTCTATCACTCTGAAACTCCCAGAGTGTTCAGGAAAAACAATGTCCCCAAGGCTAATTTGTGTGTGCTGTGGAGGGCAAACAGTAAGGCATGGGTCACTGGGCTTTTTCTTGACGGTTACCCCATGCATTTCCCCCCAATGTGAAAAAATTATTTTGAAAGAAATTAGCCCTTTAAAGTGCCCCTGGTTTTAGACTGTCCTGGTCATCCTTCAGATTGGGCAGAGCGACTTTCTAGGGACATGAGCTTCTTTAAAGGGTTAAGTTTTTGCCCCCAAATACCATCCTCCCCTGCCCCCTGGCCAGAGGTTTTTCCCAAAACTTAAGAAACTGTACACAAAAGCTATGTTTAAAGGTGCTTTGTAGTGACCTCAAAAAAACTAAACTGACTTTTAGAGATTTTTTGAAAGTATTTTACCATCCTCTTTGTAAAAAACTTATGGTAAGGTTTGGGAGGAAGTGACTAAGAGGACATTGAACTTGCTTGGAAAAACTGTGGCCAGAATTGTAGAAAAAAGGGATTTGAAGGGTTTGAGGAAACCCCGAGAATCCTTTCCCAGTTGAGGAACCCCTTTGGGGCATTGGGGAAGCCCTTGGGGTTGGGGTTTTGTGGGGAGGTGGAAGGTGGTGGTGGGGACAGTGAAGAAAAACCACTGATGAGCTGCTAATCAACTTCAACAAAGAGGCAACCTGAGGAAATGCTTCGGAGGAGGAGAGGAAATTTAGAATTTTCCCTTTTCAAAAATTAGGAAATCTGTGCAATGTGGCTTAAAGTGCAAACCTTTATGGATGAAAATCCCCCTGACACAGTTACTGCAAGCCGTGATGGTGACTATTACACTGACACTGTTGTGAACCACTTTAGGAAAGTCCTTAAAGGAATGAGAGGTACAGGCCTCTATTCAAAGTTTATTCTCTATAAGGATTACAATGCTGAGTTTACAGAATTTGGTTATTGAGTGGTTTACATGTAGTAAAATAATAATTACAGAGTGTACCACTAGAACACCTAGCATGGCTAGGCATTTCGGGCAGACTTATATTAAATCTTAAGTTTAAAATATTACAAAATTATGAGGTAAGTTGGTATTATGGCTAAGTGACTAAATACTAGTTGTGAGTTTAGCAATGTGAAAGCTTTTGTTTTGGCACTATACATAGTTTCAGTATTGGAGAATCATAGGCCAACTTATGACTAGTTAAGATTCATTATTTTGAGATTGGAGATTGATTATTTCTGTTTATGGTCAAATGGGTGAGTGAGTGTAAGTGTGAACCACCAGGTGGTATTCGTATTATTAGTTGACAGGGTGTATCAGGGAGATAAGATGTTTTCTGATGGTAGTTTTGAAGGTGATGAATGTGTCTGCAGTTTTGGAATTTTCAGGTAGGGTGTTCCAGATTTTAGGGCCTTTGACATACATTGAATTTTTGTCAAGGTTTAGTCGGACACGGGAATGTCATAGAGATGTTTGTGTCTGGTGGTGTGCCTGTGGGTTCTGTCACAACTATCAAGAAAGCATTTTAGGTCAAGGTTAGTATTGGAATTTAAGGTCCTGTAGATGTAGATTGCACAGTAGTAAGTGTGGATGTTACTGAACAGGGAGTAAAGTTTAGACCTATGAAGAGTGGGGGAGGGGTGTTGCCAGGGATGGGATTTAGTGATTATTCTTACTGCAGCTTTTTGTTGGGTTATTATTGGCTTTAGGTGTGTTGCTGCAGTGATCCCCAAGCACAGATAGCATAGGTGAGGTATGGATATATAAGTGAATGGTATAGTGTGAGAATGGCAGTTTGCGGCACGTAGTATGTATCTTGGAGAGGATCCCAACTGTTTTGGATACTTTTTTGGTTATGTGTTGGATATGGGTTCAGGTTGTTGTCGAGGTATAGGCCTAGGAATTTGCCCTCATTATGCTGGCAATTAGAGTGTTGTCGATCTTAATGTTAATTTGCGCATCTCCTGCTCTGCTACCAAACATAATGTAGTAGGTTTTGTCAACGTTAAGCGTTAAGTTTATTGGCTGTCATCCAAGTCAATATTTTGATCAGCTCCTCATTAACAATGGTGTTGAGGGTGGCAAGATTAGGGTGAGAGATGACATAAGTCGTGTCGTCAGCAAAGAGAATGGGGTTCAGGTGTCGAGATACGTTTGGAAGATCATTGATGTATATGAGGAAGAGCAGGGGACCAAGGACACTTCCCTGCGGAACTCCAGTATCAAGTGGCTGTGTTGTTGATGCTGTGTCTTTAATGGTGACATACTGATACCTATTAGCAAGGTAAGATTTGAAATATGCAAGCGCATGGCCTCTTATACCATAATGGTCAAGTTTGTGGAGTAGAATGCCGTGGTTTTACTGTGTCAAAAGCTTTTCTTAGGTCAATAAAAATTCCTAGTGGATATTCCTTATTTTCCAATGCTGTGTAAAGCAGATCTAGCATTTTTATGATTACATCGTTAGTGCTTTTTTTTTTTCCCCTGAATCCAAATTGGCCGGTGTTGAGTATGTTTTGTGACGTTATAAATGAATACGTCTCCTGTGCATGAGTTTCTCAAAGATTTTGGATAGCAATGGTAAGTTTGATATTGGCCTATAGTTGTTTAAATCTGTAGGGTCACCACCTTTATGTATTGGTGAAACCCCTTGCCGTCTTGAGTAATTTCGGGAAGGTGCTAGTTTTAGTAATTGTTAAAAAGTAATGAGATAATATGCGAGAGGACATGGGCACTTCTTGTACAATAATGGTGGGACATGAGACAGATTCCCTGAGTTATTTTTAAGTGACTTTATAAACCTCTGTTACTTCCCTGGCTCAGTTGGAGCAAGATAGAAGGAATTGGGAAATTCCCATTTAGGTAGTCCCGGCCCTGGGCATTGGTACGTGGAATTTTATTGGCGAGATTAGAACTATGATTGAGAAGAAGTCGTTTATCTTGTTAGCTGTGTCAGTGGGTTTTCAGTGGTGTTTCATTAGGTTTAGTCAGGACAGATATGTTGTGTGACAGAAGTCCAGTGATCTGAAGCTGGGCCCAGTGGCATTAAAAGAACAAGGGAAGTAACCCAGAAAAAGACTTGCTGCCTCAAGTGCTAATGGAAGGGGATTCCCGTTCTAAACACTAACACCTCTCCCCTCCTCCCATCCCATCAATCATCACCAGATCTTCAATGAAGGTAAGTGTCATGTAACTGTGCATGTAATCTTCAGTTTTGTGTGTATTAAATTAATATTTCATGTGGTAAAAAATTTTTTTTTTTTCAATATTTTGGGTTTTTCTTGCACGGATTAATTTTATTTCCATTATTTTTTTATGGGGAAAATTAACTTGGACTAACGATAATTTGACTAACGATGAGCTTCAGAAATGGATTAATATCGCTGGTCGAGGTCCACTGTACAGTGGACCCCCCCATAACGATGGCATCACATAGCGATTTTTCCGCATACCGCTTACTTTTATCGCAAAATTTTTGCCGCGCATACCGATTAAAACCCGCTCACCGATTTTCATCCCAGACGCGTCCAATGTGCCCTCAGCCAGCCTCACATGTGCCGTCCGTCCCATTGTTTACCAGCCAGCCTCCGCGGGGTAACATCCAAGCATACACTCGGAATATTTCGTATTATTACAGTGTTTTCGGTGCTGTTTCTGGAAAATAAGTGACCATGGGCCCCAAGAAAGCTTCTAGTGCCAACCCTGTGGTAAAAAGGGTGAGAATTAGTATGGAAATTAAGAAAGATTTTGAAGGGTTTGGGGCTAACCCTGAGAAGCCTATGCCAGTTGTGGAATCCATTGTGCCTACTTCAAAGATTAAGGAAATGTGTGCACAGTGGGTTGAACTGCAAACCTTTATGGATGAAAATCACCCTGACACAGCTGTTGCAAGCCGTGCTGGTGACTATTTCAATGACAATGTTGTGGCCCATTTTAGACAAATCGTAAAGGAACGGGGAGGTACAGAGCTCTATGGACAGATTTGTTGTGCGACAGAGGTCCAGTGACTCTCAAGCTGGTCCTAGTGGCATTAAAAGAAGAAGGGAAGTAACCCCGGAAAAGGACTTGCTACCTCAAGTCGTAATGGAAGGGGATTCCCCTTCTAAACAGTAAGAAGATAATGCTCTCCCTCCTCCCATCCCATCAATCATCACCAGATCTTCAATAAAAGTAAGTGTCATGTAAGTGTGCATGCCTTTTTCAGTTTGTGTGTATTAAAATTAATATTTCATGTGGTAATAAAAATTTTTTTTTCATACTTTTGGGTGTCTTGCATGGATTAATTTTATTTCCATTATTTCTTATGGGGAAAATTCATTCACATAACGATTATTTCGCATAACAAATTACCCCTCTTGCACGGATTAAAATCGTTAACGGGGGTCCACTGTATATCCATACCTCACTATACTATCGGTGCTTGGGGTTCAACTGCAGCAACACACCTAAAGCCAATAATAACCCAACAAAAAGCCGCAGTGAGAATAATCACTAAATCCCATACCTGGCAACACCCCCCCCCCACTCTTCTAGATCTAAACTTACTCCCTGTTCAGAACATCCACACTTAACTACTGTGCAATCTATATCTACAGGACCTTAAATTCCAATACAGTTGACACCCCGCATACCATTGGCCTTACATAACGTTAAATCCGCATACCGATACATTTATCGCTAAGATTTTGCCTCGCATACCGCTAAAAAAACCCGCTCAACGCTGTTCGTCCGAGACGCGTCTAATGTGCGACCTTAGCCAGCCTCACATGTTCCGCCGGTGGCATTGTTTACCAGCCAGCCTCCGCAGTAACATCCAAGCATACAATCGAAACATTTCGCATTATTACGGTGTTTTTGGTGATTTTACCTGCAAAAATAAGTGACCATGGGCCCCAAGAAAGCTTCTAGTGCCAACCCTACAGGAATAAGGGTGAGAATTTACTATAGAGATGAAGAAAGAGATCATTGATAAGTATGAAAGTGGAGTGCGTTGTCTCCGAGCTGGACAGGTTGTATAATAAACCCCAGTCAACCATCGCTACTATTGTGGGCAACAAAAAGGCAATCAAGGAAGCTGTTCTTGCCAAAGGGTTTAACTGTGTTTTCGAAACAGAGATCGCAAGTGATGGAAGATGTTGAGAGACTCTTATTGGTGTGGATAAATGAAAAAACAGATAGCAGGAGATAGCATCTCTCAAGCGATCATAAGTGAAAAGGCTAGGCAGTTGCATCAGGATTTAATTAAAAAAATGCCTTGCAAACTAGTGATGATGTGAGTGAATTTAAGGCCAGCAAAGGTTGGTTTGAGAGATTTAAGAAGCGTAGTGGCATACATAGTGTGATAAGGCATGGTGAGGCTGCTAGTTCGGACCACAAAGCAGCTGAAAAATATGTGCAGGAATTCAAGGAGTACATAGACAGTGAAGGACTGAAACCTGAACAAGTGTTTAATTGTGATGAAACAGGCCTGTTTTGGAAGAAAATGCCAAGCAGGACCTACATTACTCAGGAGGAAAAGGCACTCCGGGGACATAAGCCTATGAAAGACAGGCTTACTTTTTGATGTGTTCCAATGCTAGTGGTGATTGCAATGTGAAGCCTTTATTAGTGTATCACTCAGAAACTCCCAGAGCGTTTCAGGCAAAAGAATATCCTTAAGGCTAATTTGTGTGTGCTGTGGAGGGCAAATAGTAAGGCATGGGTCACTAGGGACTTTTTCTATGACTGGTTACACCAAGCATTTGCCCCCAATGTGAAAGATTACCTAATTGAAAAGAAATTAGACCTTAAGTGCCTCCTGGTGTTAGACAATGCCCTGGTCATCCTACAGACGTGGCAGAGCGACTTTATGGGGACATGAGGTTCATTAAGGTGAAGTTTTTGCCTCCTAATACACTCCTCTCCTGCAGCCCATGGACCAGCAGGTTATTGCAAACTTAAAAAAAACTGTACACAAAAGCTCTGTTTGAAAGGTGCTTTGTAGTGACCTCAGAAACTCAACTGACTCTAAAAAGAGTTTTGGAGAGATCACTTTAATATCCTCAATTGTGTAAACCTTATAGGTAAGGCTTGGGAGGGAGTGGACTAAGAGGACCTTGAACTCTGCTTGGAAGAAACTGTGGCCAGAATGTGTAGACCAAAGTAATTTTGAAGGGTTTCAGGCTAACCCTGAGAGGAGTATGCCCGTTGAGGAATCCATTGTGGCATTGGGAAAGTCCTTGGGGTTGGAGGTTAGTGGGGATGATGTGGAAGAGTTGGTGGAGGAGGACAATGAAGAACTAACCACTGATGAGCTGCTAGATCAACTTCAACAGCAAGAGGCCAGACCTGAGGAAACTGGTTCGGAGGAGGGGGGGGAGAGAAATTGAAGAAGTTACCTACTACAAAGAGATAAGGAAATCTGTGCAATGTGGGCTGAAAGTGCAAACCTTTATGGATGAAAATCACCCTCACACAGCTATTGCAAGCCGTGCTGGTGACTATTACACTGACAAATGTTGTGAAACACTTTAGGGAAGTCATAAAGGAACGAGAGGTACAGGCCACTATGGACAGATATGTTGTGCGACAGAAGTCAGTGACTCTGAAGCTGGTCCTAGTGGCATTAAAAGAAGAAGGGAAGTAACCCCAGAAAAGGACTTGACACCTCAAGTCTTAAGGACTCTCTCCTCCTCCCATCCCATCAATCATCACCAGATCTTCAATAAAGGTAAGTGTCATGTAATTGTGCAAGCCTTTTTCAGTTTGTGTGTATTAAAATTAATATTTCGTGTGGTAAAAATGTTTTTTTTCATACTTTGGGGTGTCTTGCATGGATTAATTTGATTTCCATTATTTCTTATGGGGAAAATTCATTCGCATAACGATAATTTCGCTGAACAATGAGCTCTCATGAACGGATTAATATCGTTATGCGGGGGTCCACTGTATTAACCTTGACCTAAAATGCTTTCTTGATAGTTGTGACAGGATCCACAGGAATAACACCAGACACAAACATCTCTATGACATTCCCTGTGTTCGACTAAACCTTTACAAAAATTCAATGTACAGTGGTCCCTCGCTTTTCGTAGTTCTAGGCAATCATAGATTTCGGAAATCATAGGGGTATTTTCGTGTAAACATGGGCTCGCTTTTCATAGGTTTACTCGTGAGTTGTAGTTCATCCGGGACGCGTACCCACGGAGTGAGCCAGGGCGGCAGCCAGTCTGGCATTGTTTACCAGTGAGCAAAGGTCCCCTCACGTGCTCCAGAGAAATATTTCATAATATTCCATTTATTTTAGTGCTTGCAAGTACTAAATAAGCTACCATGGCTCCAAAGAAAGTTCCTAGTGCCAAGCCTGTGGTAAAGAAGGTGAGAAATACGATTGAATTTAAGAAAAACATCATTGAACAATATGAAAGTGGTACAAGTGCGGCCGAACTGGCCAGGATGTATAAGAAACCCTACACAACCATATGTTCCATAGTGGCCAAGAAAAGGGAAATCAAGGACGCTGCTGTTGTGAAGGGAGTAACTATGCTGACAAAAATGAGATCACCAGTACTGGAAGAGGTTGAGAAGTTATTATTGGTGTGGATAATTGAGAAACAATTAGCAGGAGATACTCTTATGACTTCGATTATTTGTGAAAAGTCTAGGCAGTTGCACAACGATCTGGTAAAGAAATTGCCTGAAAATAGTGGTGATGTGAGTGAATTTAAGGCCAGCAAAGGTTGGTTTGAGAGATTTAAGAACTGTACTGGCATACACAGTGTGGTAAGGCATGGTGAGGCTGCCAGTTTGGACCACAAGGCAGCTGAAAAATATGTGCATGAATTCCAGGAGTACATAGAGGCTGAAGGACTGAAACCTGAACAAGTGTTCAATTGTGACAAAACAGGTCTCATTTGGAAGAAAATGCCAAAGAGGACCTTCATTACACAGGAGGAAAAGGCAATGCCAGGACACAAACCTATGAAAGACAGGCTGGCGCTAATGTTCTGTGCTAATGCTAGTGGGGCTTTCAAAGTGAAGCCATTACTAGTGTACCATTCTGAAAATCCCAGAGTGTTCAGGAAAAACAATGTTATGAAAAGTAAATTGTGTGTGTTTTGGAAATCTAATAGTAAGGCATGGGTCACGAGGGAAGTGTTTGGCCCTAGTGTGAAGAATTACCTCCTGGAAAAGAAATTGGATCTCAAGTGCATGCTAGTAATGGACAATGCACCTGCTCATCCTCCAAACTTGGATGACCTAATTTTCGAGGAGTTTGGGTTCATCACAGTAAAGTTCTTGCCCCCGAATACCACTCCTCTCCTCCAGCCCATGGACCAGCAGGTCATTGCAAACTTTAAAAAAGCAATGTTTCACAGGTGCTTGACTATGACCACAGACACTCACTTAACCCTAAGGGAATTTTGGAGAGAACACTTCAGCATCCTCCACTGCATAACCCTTATAGGTATGGCTTGGGAGGGAGTGACTACCAGGACTTTGAACTCTGCCTGGAGAAAATTGTGGCCAGATTGTGTCCACAAGAAGGATTTTGAAGGGTTTTGGGACTGACCCTGATGAGCCTATGTCTGTTGTAAAATCAATTGTGGCACTGGGGAGTTCCATGGGGTTGGATGTGAGTTTGGAGGATGTGGAAGAATTGGTGGAAGACCACAACGAAGAGCTCACCACTGAGGAGCTGCAAGAGCTTCAGCAGGAACAGTAACAGATCGCAGCTCAGAATCTTGCTGCAGAGGAGGAGGAAGAGAAATGGAAGATGGTGCCTTCTTCAGAAATTAAGAGATTTTTGCTTTGTGGGTAAGAT
The DNA here is from genome assembly GCF_026875155.1 of Cherax quadricarinatus. Classification (NCBI taxonomy): domain Eukaryota; kingdom Metazoa; phylum Arthropoda; class Malacostraca; order Decapoda; family Parastacidae; genus Cherax; species Cherax quadricarinatus. The sequence goes on along the minus strand of NC_069443.1, from coordinate 1,390,368 downwards.
GGAAAGATTTATGGAGAAAACATCACCCTGACAAGGTTGTTGCAAGCCATGTTGGCAACATGTACCTATGACAAAGTCTTGGCCCATTTTAGGGAAGTTTTAAAGAGACGCCAGAAACAGAGCTCTCTTCACAGTTATTCTGTGAGACAGGGCTGCAGTGATCTCAAGGTGGTTTAGTGGCATTAAGAAACAGAGAAGAGAAGCAACCTCAGAAAAGCAATTGGTACCCGAGGTGTTGCTGGAAGGGGATTCCCCTTCCAAACTATAAATAATCCAATCTCTCTCCTCCTCCAGTCTCCCATACACTAAGAAGAATCTCCAATAAAGGTAAGTGTTATGCTGTTAATGTTTCATTCATCATTTCCCATTGTATTGTTTATGTACTACATGTATATTTCATGTAAAAATTTTTTTTGTTTTAATACTTCTGGGTGTCAGGAACGGATTAATTGTATTTACATTATTTCTTATGGGGAAAATTGATTCGCAAATCATAGATTTCGTTAATAGTAGCAGCTCCAGGAATGGATTAACTACGAAAAACGAGGGACCACTGTATTTCAAAGGACCTAAAATCTGGAACACCCTACCTGAAAACTCTAGAACTGCAGACATATTCATCACTTTCAAAACTACAGTTAGAAAACATCTTATATCCCTGATCCACCCCGACAACTAACTACATGATAACCACCTGGTGGTTCACAATTACACTCACTCACCCACTGACTATAAACCCAGAAATACTAATCTTAATCTTAAAATAATAAATCCTAACTAGTCATAAGTTTGCCTATGATACTCCAATATAGACACTTTGTATTGTGTCAAAACAAAAGCGTTCACATTGCTAAACTCACAAATTATGATGTAGTCACTTAGCCTTAATACCATAATCTGTAAGGATTTAATGTTAAGAATTAATCTCAGTCTGCTTGAAATGCCTAGCCATGCTAGGTGTCCTAGTGGCCCCCTCTGTAATTAGTATTTTATAACATGTAAACCACATAATACCCAAAACCTGTAAACCCCACATTGTAACCCTTAGAGAGAATAAACTTGAATTGAATTGAATTGAATTGAATTTAAGAAGGGCCTGGAGACATGACTAATGAACAGAGAAAATGTTATTTTAGTGCCAGGAATGTCAACACTATTTATTCTGGACCCTATTTTGAAATTGGTTTTTCTTGAATTTTGTGTGAAATTGGTCAAAATAGTAAATGGGCAGTTTCTTGTACTTAATCGACAGAATGAAAGGAGTTTTAGCTAAACAACTATGAGTTTGGTTGACTGGGACAATGGAAATGGCCCAAAATAGAGCTCAAAGTGGGCAAAATTGCTGATGCATAAACATCACTGAAACCACTAACTTTGCGAGAGCGTAATTCTGTAAGTTTCCCATCAAATTTTGTGCTTTTGGTTTCATTACTTTCAGAAAAACATTCTCTATTATTTCATAAGAAATTTTTTTTTTTAAATTCTTCGACGCTGGGAGCAAGTTTGAGAGCAGGGGTCTCGACCTTCAAAGGGTTAATCAGAAAGCCCGAGCAACAATAGGACTTCTGAAACCAGCCTTCGTGGGGTTTGTGGACTTTCTCTCTCTCGCCTGAGTATCAGTGACAATTTCCCCCGTTCTCACTGGAACGCTTGTCCTCATCTATTTTCCCCACAGGGTACTTACAGGAGGGGCACTGTTCATCGGCTTACTTTAGCCAGCTCCATTTTTTCCGCTCTGTGGGAAATTCTTTAACGGTCTTTGGTGGGAAGTCGGTTACTGAACTCAGGTGGGGGAGTCGGCATCCCTCTCTGCTGGGGCTTGGCAAGGGGGTCCACCAGTTTAAATTTGGGAAAAACTTCAAGTTTCTGTCTCTATTTACAAAGGGAACTTTTGTTCCTTTTCTCCCCATCGCCCAGCCTTGGGCAACAATTTTTTCTCGTCCAAGAGAAACCGGGCTCGATCAGCATATGCTGTCAGTAGCCTTGATAACCCAACAAAGAAAAAAAGAAGCAACAATACTATTCTAACAGATTCACTGAAATGAGAGGAGATATAAAAGAGACCTGGAAAAACCTCTCAGGACCCTGGACACCCACAAACTAAACGAAGTAGTAATATTGTACTAACTTAACCAAACGAACCAAATCCAGCCTGTTGATATAGCTCCCAAGATAACGCTTCCTCTCAACCACAGGATCAAATGTTGCCAGTAAAATTCCAATTACCAATCCCCAAGCTAATGACTATCTAGGGAAACTTTCCCAACATCCCTCTAAAATTTGCGGCGGCAGCGGGCGCAGCGACCTCCAAGCCCCGTATTTTTCTCCAACTATCAGAACTACCAATTTCTCCTATGATGACCTAGTTATTGCAAAACTGCACTACCCAACGTAGCACCCAGAATGACAAAGATTACCAACAGTGAAACCTACAAATCGAACATAATAGAGATCAAAGGAAGACTGCCCCAAACCCAAAGCACACCCCGCTGCCAGGGCCGAACACGTAACCCTAAACTTTGTATAACTACAACTTCTTCTTAATACATCAATTCCTGTAGTATTATGAGGCGCAATCTAAAAGGAAACAGCACCAAGGTCAGCAAGAAAACGCCGAAAAAATCAACTATTCAACAAGTGTAGTCAGGAGGACGCGGTTCCAGGGAACCCCCCCACTCACCCCCACTCAAGGCGACACACAACAATAACAACAAAAATGGCTGCCACCAGCCCATCTCCCCTCTCTTCCCCGGATCACCTACCAAGTAGTCTCTCAGGTATGACCCAAAAATCCAGATACCCTAAGTCATGCATCTCCAACTTAGCTATTGAAAAAATGATCTTCGAGAGACGTAACAAAACAAGACACCAGGATGACACAACTCGAGAACAAATCCTCAGTCTTGAACAAAAGTTATCAACACGGATGACTGATGTGGCAAGACCCTCCAGACAGTCATAGATAGCCATACCCCAAAAAATAATATCTCTTTTAAAACAAAAGGGTTTAAGAAGCAGTAAAAGAACAGAAGAACAAACTTAGATAAACCAGTTCAGCGACTACTTTGCTCTCCAAGAAGATAAAAATGAACAAGATAAATATAGGACGCCCGTAATAGTTAACAGTCCACTTTTTTTCCCCGTGATATGAACCAAACAAACAGTAAAGAAATTACTCTGCCCGTTTATAAAGGACCAAAAAGTGTTATTGTTACCAGAGTCTGAAATAAAAGAAGCCAGGTTACTAGGATCCCATGGTAGAAAAAGTGTTTGCTTGTTTCCCACTGCATGTAGGAAAAAAAACTTAATTATTGCATCTATTAAAGTAAAAAAAGGGGTATAAAAACGGTGTCTTCCAAAAAAGTCGAACCTTTATAGAGTCAGAAAATTAAGCGGGAGAAAAAATGAACAATACCCAATGTTACACGGGATGGGAAAATTTTAGTTAGGAAAACAAATGTAGGTCAATGTACACAATCAAAACGAGAATGATCTATCACGATTTTTCAGGGATTAAACTTACAGAGAATAATAAACAAAGTCCAAATTAAAAGCCTATTAGCGTAGGTTTGTTTTGCTCATTATTGTTCAAATTTTATTTTACAATTTTAGTATTTAAATAAACAACTCCCCATTTTTGTGTTTTATGTAAGCATAAGTCACCCTTTTGTAATTTTCTTTTTTATTTGTTAGCTTGAACATTAGCTGAAATTGATTCTTTCTCTGTCCATATTACTACCTCATTTTTTTTTTTAAAAATATCAAATATATTTTCCTAAAATTAATAAAATCTTTTTACTTAATTTCAATTTACTCTTAACATTTTTGACATTTTTAACCATTATTTTTCTAATTTTCCTTTCCTGTTTTATCCACATTTTCTATTTAGATTTCTCTTAAATTTCCTTGTATTGATATAAAACCCCTTGAAAAAACTACCAGTGCAATATTGAATGAAAATAAACATTACTTTTTCACTTTTTTTTTAAACATTATTTTCTTACTAAAATTTTATTTAAAACCCATTTTACTACCAGTCAATTTTATTTTGTCATTAAAATTATTTTTTTCTTCCCCTAAAATTTTGTTGCCCAAATTTTTTAAATTTGTTATTCAACTCCAAACCTTTTATTATCTTTGTCCCGTTTTCCATCTTACTATCTTTTTATACCCAAGAATTACCCTTATTCTTGTTCTTTTCCTGTCCATTTAATTTTTTTTACCCTACTGTTTTTTTATCCTTTTTATTGTGTGTGCAAAATTTGTGTATATTCCAA
>NC_069443.1:1351486-1385591 GCF_026875155.1 Cherax quadricarinatus | reverse complement strand
TCCCCCTCCTTTCCTCTCCTTTTCCCCTTTCCCCCCTCTTTCCCACCTCCTCCCCCCTTTTCCCCTCCCCTCTATTATTTCTCTTTTTTTTTTCTTTTCTTCTTTTTTTCTTTTTTTTCCTCACCCTTTTTTTTTTTTTTTCCCCCCTTTCCCTTTCCCCTTTTTTCTTCCCCTCCCTCTCTCCCTCCCCTCCCACTCCCCTCCCCTTCCCTCTCCTCCCCCTCTTCTTTCCCTTTCCCCCTCCCTCCCCTTTTCCCCCTCCCCCCCCCCTCTCCTTGCCCCACTGTCTCTTTTCCTAGTTGGGTGTTCCCCTCCTGAGTCTGGGTGTCTTCATCTTGTGTTTTCTTTATCCTGAAGTATTGGGGGTAAGAACCGTCCAAAGTTGTGTGGGAGGAAATTTAAAAACATATGAAAATTTATTTTTTTTCAGGTATTGGGGGGAAGGAGTGGGGGCAATAAACCCCCCACACCATTATGCAAGACCAGTTTCAAATTTGGTAAACCCGACGGGGAACAGGGGCCGGGTTTTTAAATTGCCACAGCACGCACCACACCTACCAGCCACTACTGGCCACCCCAAGCCTACCCACTCTGCATTTGGGTGCTTGACAAGGTTGGTGCCTGTGGATGACAAAAGTTTCTCTCTCTCTCTTGCTTGGTTAGGTTAAAAAGTCCCTTTGCTACACTAGGGCATTAACCCCAAAGGGGTTTAAAAATGAATGGACACGTTTTCCCCCCCCGGGCCCCCCCGAATATTTTGAAAAATAAAAAAAATCTTTTTTTTTTTTTTCATTGAAAAAACGAAAAAAATTTTCTAAGTGTAATAGGAGAAAAAAAAAAAAAGGGTCGTTTTTAAATTTAATGCTCCCTAGGGCAAAAAAGTCCTCCCATTTGGGGGGAATTTTGCTGTATACCATTTTTTTTTTTAAATTGGACACATGCAACGTTTGGGGTATTTTTATTGAGGAAACGTTTCACCACACAGGGGCTTAATCATCCATAAAAAGGAAATCGTGAAGAACGGAGGAAAATGAGGAACGTCCCTAAACCTTGAGTCGATGTGTCATCCATCAATCTTAAAAATAAGCATTGTCAACTTTTGGGGTATCTTAATACTTGGGAATTTTTCACTTGCCTAACCCTTGGGCACGACCTCTTCCACATTGGAAAAATGGACACTACCTACGACTGCTGCACCTCTCCTGCCTACTGTATATAATACTTCTCGCCCATAGCTGTACTATTGTATTTTTGGGTATTTCAAAACCCAATCTTTTTTTGACACTAATATTGGGTACTGAAATTGGCTCAAATTGTCCAAACACATTGACAGGGGGACATTTACACCCCCTTGGTCATTTACAAATAACAAAAAAAGGCAAATACGTGACGGGACATACACAAAAAACCCCCAGGTTATTTTGTATCGAGACTGTTTTTTTTCCTACCATCGATGTGCGCCCTTCACTGGCTCTTTATGTGGATGACATTTTTTGCTTGGGGCCTCATACTCCATCTCTCCCCCTTTTCTTGAACCCCTTAAACCCCTTTGACTGGCAACCCCAACCTGAGGTGTCTCCGGGGTGTCGAAAAATTTTAAAAAAAAAAAAAAAAATTTTTTTTTCTTATGAAATGTTTAGAATCTTTTCTCGATTGTAATGAACAAAAAAAAACGAAATTTGACGGAAAAACTGACGGAATTATGCTCTCGCGAAGTTACGCCTCGGTGCTGTTTACAAATCGCCCTTTCGCCCACTTTTAGCCCTATTTTCGGGGATTTTTCCCTTGTTTCCCTCGCCCAAAACAGCTATTTCTTTAAACCCATTTTTTTTTACGTTGAATACAAGAAACTGCCCATTTAACCGATTTCAACTACCCAAAAATGTGGGCAGAAATTTGCAATTTTTGGGCCCAAATTTTACGAAAACTAAAAAAAATGACCCAATTTTAAAAAAAATCCCGAATAACAATGAGACATTCCTGGGCCCAAAATAACATTTTCTTTGTTCATCAGCCCCTCCAGGCCCTCGGAAATTTCTCTTTCTTTCTATTTTGAATTTTTATTAAACAAAAAATAGAAACTTTTATTATGCGACATTTCAATACTGTAAATTTTTAAATAACATCACCCATTCATGACGCATATTAGAATGGCTGTTGAACATTTATGGGCAATCCATTTGTTTACTTTTGAACATTTTCAAAAAACAAAAATTTTCCCCCACTTTGAGCCCCTTTTAGTTCTTTTTATAGTAAAAATCAGTCAAAATCACCACTTTTCTATAATTTTGTTATCCATTCTATCAAAGACCAAAAAACAAATAAACCATAAATACTATCGAAAAAAAGACCACAAAGTCGGCATTTTAAATTAAAAAAACGGTTTGGGTTTTTTTTTTTCATTATGCACTGCGTGCTCCAGATTTTTTTTATTGGTCACACTGACCACACAGACCCATTCTCTCACACGTGAGCCCTACCACTTTTCCCCGCTTGATTTTAAGCCGCTAGAATTTATAGTAATATTCTCAAACACACCTCGTAAGAATATATATACGGGGCCCCGACAGTCAAAGGGTTAATAATCTTGCCCTTCCATTAAGTTTTTAAAATGAAAGGGAATCTAAACCTTTTCTTCCCTTTTCCCTTTGTCCAGCCACCGTAGATCGGTTTTTCCCTTTTCCCTTTTAAAGAAACCTAGCACGTGCATGTACATTCCTACTTCCCCCTCAGCTTCCCTGTCAAGAAAAGTGTTTTACTCCCTCTTTCCCATGCCCCCCGCATCTGTGATCCTCATTTCCTTCCAACAAAAATTTCCACACTTCATAATTCGTTTTCCCGTCTTGGCTACCCTTCCCATTTCATAGACTCTGCCCTCTCACATGCTAAATGTAATTTCTTCTCTCCCAAACTCTCTACTCCTGGGAACTCTTCTGTCCTCTGCCTTCCCTACATTTCCGGTCTTTCTAATCTCAACAGTTCTCTCTGTCCCTTAGACATCAAGCTTACTTTCCACCAGACTAACACTCTTCGCACTAATCTCGTTCATACCTCTCCTCCCTCTACAGATGTTCCTGGTGTCTACTCTATTTCTTGCTCCTCCTGTCCTCTTCAATACTTTGGAGAAACTGGTCGATCTCTTTCTGACAGGCTTAGGGAGCACAAAAATAGTGTTAGGCTTGCCGACACTAACAATGCTCTGTTCTGTCATGTCAGAGATCACTGCCATCCTATTGACTGGTCTTCTGCTAAAACTGTCTTCCCTACTTCCAACTCTAACCATCGCCGTCTAGTTGAATCCTCTCTAATACGCAACTTTCCTTGTATGAATCTTAGTCCTGGCTTCGTCTCTGTAGATGCCTTCCTCTCCCACTACATTGTCAAATGCTCCAAACTTCAGAACACCCGTGACTTAACCTGATTCCTCCTTTTTTCTTCTTCTCCCTCTTCCCCTTTCCTCTTTCCTTTTTTCTCCTCTGGGTTGTCTTTCTTTCTTCTGTCTCATGTTTCTGTTCCTTCATTATTTATTTCATCACTTCCCTTTCCCCCCACCTCTGTGTACTTGCTCTCCCTCTGTGGGCACCTAGCTCCCTTGCAGTGCTCCCCTTTCTTTGTATTTGACTGGCTGCTCCCCCTTTATTTACTACTACTACTACGACGACCGCGCGCCGCCGCCGCCGCCGCCGCCGCCGCGTGCCACCTCCTCCTCTCCTCTCTCCTCCGTCCCGTCCTCCTCTCCTCCTCCTCCGTCCTCCTCCTCCTCGTCCTCGTCCTCGTCCTCCTCCTCCTCTCCCCCTCGTCCTCCTCCTCCTCCTCCTCCTCCTCCTCCTCCTCCTCCCTCCCCTCCCCCTCCCTCCCTCCCCCCCCTCCCCTCCCTCCCCCCTCCCTCCCCTCCCCCTCCCCTCCCTCCCTCCCTCCCCCCTCCCTCCCTCCCCTCCCTCCCTCTCCTCCCTCCCTCTCCCTCCCTCCCTCCCCTCCCTCCCTCCCCCCTCCCTCCCCCTCCTCCCTCCCCTCCCTCCCTCCCCTCCCTCCCTCCCCTCCCTCCCTCCCCTCCCTCCCCCTCCCTCCCTCCCCCTCCCCTCCCTCCCTCCCTCCCTCCTCCTCCCCTCCCCTCCCCTCCCTCCCCTCCCCTCCCTCCCTCCCTCCCTCCCTCCTCTAACCGTCCTCCTCCACTTCTCGTTAGTGTTTTGGATACACGGGAGTATAGAAGAAGAAGGAAGAAGCTCCCTTGAAGCACTGTGACAAGCATCTGGGAGGGCAGTGATGAGATATGGGATGACATTTGATGGGTGTCAGTGAGGGTGCAAAGATAAGAGGAGATAAGCTATGACATTTGATGGGTGCCAGTGAGGGTGCAGAGATAAGGGATGACATTTGATGAGCTCGTATCTTTGTCTCTGATTATCTGTCTCTCTGTCTTGTCTTTCTGTCTGCTTGTCTCTGTCTCTCTGCTTGTCTGTCTGTCTCAGAGAGAGCCACTGTGAACCAACAGGTATTCATGTGCATTATATCTGCAAACACAGTATAGTGCTTCAGATTTTTTAGGTTAGCCTGGGTAATTTACACTATAATTGTATTTGTGTGTATCTGTGAGACAGATAAAAAGAGATACAGATAGACAGAGAGATAGACAGAGACAAATAGACAGACACAGACAGAGATAAACAGACCTTAAACTTGGGGTTAACATCACTTTCCTCTTAAAAGGGGAGTGTTAATATGACATTACATCAGTGAATCCTTGGTGTTTGCTGCTGGTTCTCAATTTAACTGGTGCTCCCACAAGGTACTAAGTGGTCCCAGATTTTTTTAATACTGCACACACCGAGTGTTAAGACCCATTCTATGCTGACCAGGCATCTCAGGCCAATCGTGCCAAATTTGGAGGCAGGAAAAATAAAACATATACAGGTCTCCCTCAACATTCGCGAGGGTTAGGGGATCAAGAGCCTCGCGAATGTTGAAAAACCGTGAATGTTTGGTGCCCCAATATATTGTAGGGGAATATAATACAATACTGTTTCCTTAACTTGTTGAACCTTGAACAATCATAAAATACATGAAAACGTCGTAAATTGTACTAAATATATGCATGTTATGCTTTAATAACATGTATGTTATTAAATACCACAGACTCCACCAATGCCTCCACCACTTCCCCAACCACTGCGAGTCCTTACTACCCTCCCTCCGACCCCCGCAACTGGCAGCCAGCCCTCCCACCACTCAGTGTGGTGAGTGTTTTGTTTGTTCATTATTTGCTATTAAACTGCAGTATAAATAATGTAAACCCATTCATGACTGCATATTGGAATGGCCATTCGGACAGGTATTGGACGGTGACATCATGTGTTTACTCTTGAACACAGCAAAGAATCAAACATTTCTGCTACTGCTAATAATAACAATAGTAATAATAATAATAATAATAATAATAATAATATAATAATAATAATACGATATAATTGAAGAAGGAAATTGTACAAAAATACAAGGGAGTGGTTGACACATCGTCAGTGTGGCTTTGTTTATGCTGGACTGAGCATTAGTCTCCCTGCTCTTCCAAACATTTCACAATAATTCAGCGGTTGAGGCAGTGGTATTTAATAACATATATGTTTATAAATAATAAATAGTACATATTAATAACATGTATTATTATTATTAATAACATGTATGTTATTAAATACCACTGCCTCAATCGCTTCCTCACCAGCTGCCTCACCCACTGCCTCAGTCGCTGCTTCAACAGTTGCCTCAATCGCTGCCTCAACAGCTGCCTCAATCGCTTCCTCAACAGCTGCCTCACCCACTGCCTCAATCGCTGCCTCAACAGCTGCCTCAGTGACCACTGCCTCAACAGCTGCCTCAATTGCTGCCTCAACAGCTGCCTCAATCGCTGCCTCAACAGCTGCCTCAATCGCTGCCTCAACAGCTGCCTCAATCGCTGCCTCAACAGCTGCCTCAGTCGCTGCCTCAACAGCTGCCTCATGCACTGCCTCAACAGCTGCCTCAACAGCTGCCTCACCCACTGCCTCAATCGCTGCCTCAACAGCTGCCTCACCCACTGCCTCAATAGCTGCCTCAACCACTGCCTCAATCGCTGCCTCAACAGCTGCCTCACCCACTGCCTCAATCGCTGCCTCACCCACTGCCACAATCGCTGCCTCAACAGCTGCCTCAATTGCTGCCTCAACAGCTGCCTCAACAGCTGCCTCAACCACTGCCTCTACCACTCCAGTCGCACTCAATCTACAAGTACCAAACACAGTGAATTATTGTGAAATGTTTGGAAGAGCAGGGAGACTAATGCTCACTCCAGCATAAACAAAGCCACACTGACGATGTGTCAACCACTCCCTCGTATTTTTGTACAACTTCCTTCTTCAATTATATCGTATTTATTATTATTATTATTATTATTATTATTATTATTATTATTATTATTATTGTTATTATTACTATTGTTATTATTAGCAGTAGCAGAAATGTTTGATTCTTTGCTGTGTTCAAGAGTAAACACATGTCACCGTCTAATACCTGTCCGAATAACCATTCCAATATGCAGTCATGAATGGGTTTACATTATTTATACTGCAGTTTAATAGCAAATAATGAACAAACAAAACACTCACCACACTGAGTGGTGGGAGGGCTGGCTGCCAGTTGCGGGGGTAGGAGGGAGGGTAGTAAGGACTCGCAGGTGGCAGGAAACTTGAATTTGATTTGGCGACTGGGAATTTGGCGGTTTGGAATTTGGCGGTTGGGAATTCGCAAATGTGTGAAGCCCGCGAAAGCTGAAAACGTGAATGTTGAGGGAGACCTGTATATATGTTTGGGGCGCTAGCAATGAGAATGTATATATACGTTTGGACCGTTTAGGGGTTAATTAACCCTTTCAGTGTTGAGACCCCTGCTCTCAAACTTCCTCTTAGGGTTGAAGAATTTTAACCCTTTGAGTGTTTCGGTCGTATATATACGGCTTACTAGCCAGTGGTTTTTACGTATTTATACTCAAAATTTCTAGCGCCTTCAAATCAAATGGGAGAAAACTGGTAGGCCCACATGTGAGAGAATGGGTTTGTGTGGTCAGTGTGTGCTGTATAAAACAAATCCACCGGCACACAGTGCATAATGAGAAGAAAAACCTCTTGATTGTGTTTTGGATTAAAATGCCGACTTTGAGGTGTATTTTTGTGTAGTATTTATGGTTGTATTCTCATTTTCTTGGTGTCATTTGATAGAATGCAAGAGACATTACAGAAATAGAGATGATTTTGATTGGTCTCACAATGAAAAGGACCTTGAAATTGAGGTCAAAGTAATGGAAATGTTCGATTTTTGCCAATGTTCAAGAGTAAACAAAATGTCATTGTTCAATAAGTGTCCACTAAACCAGTCTAATACACAGTCATGAATAGGTTGACATTATTTATACAATTATTGCAATAATGCAGTAGTCTGCATATCAGTAAATCTTCTATTTTTTGTGTGAATAAAAATTCTAAGTAGAAAGCAAGAGTAATATAAGAGGGGCCTAGAGATGTGACTGATGAACAGAGAAAATGTTATTTTAGTGCCAGGAATGTCTGCACTGTAAATTCTGGACCCTATTTTGAAATTGGCATCTTTTGTAATTTTTGTGAAATTGGCCAAATTGACAAATTTCTGATCACTTTATTGGGTAGTTGAAATCTGTAAATGGGCAGTTTCCTGTACTCAGTCAATAGAACAAATGGAGTTCTAAAGAAATAGCTGTGAGTTTGGTTGACTGAAACAATGGAATTGGCCGAAAATAGGGCTCAAAGTGGGCGAAATCGCTGATGCATAAACATCGCTAACTTCACGAGAGCCTAATTCCATAAGTTTTCCATCAAATTTCGTACTTTTGGTGTCATTACCATTGGAAATAGATTCTCTATCATTTCATAAGAATTTTTTTTTTTTTTAAATTTTGCAACTCAGAGAGAGACTTTAGCATTTGGGGTCACGACAATCAAAGGGTTAAAAAACAAAAAAAAATGGTTTTATCTTATGAAATGATAGAGGATCTTTTTCTGAAGGTAATGAAACCAAAAGTAAGAAATTTAGTGGAAAACTTGTGGAATTATTCTCTTGCACATTTTGTTGTGTCAATGATATTTACACATAGGCAGTTTCATCCACTTTGAGTCTGATTTTAGGCCAGTTCCATTGTTCCACTTGACCAAATTCTTAGTTATTTTGCTAGTATGTCTTCTATTGATCAAATACAAGAAACTGCCCATCCATTTCATCTTCTCAATAAAGTGATCATAAATTGGTAATTGGCCAATTTCACACAAAACTCAAGAAATGCTAATTTCAAAATAGGGTTCAGGATAAACAATGCAGACATTCCTGGCACTAAAATAACATTTTCTATCTTTATTAGTCATGTCTCCAGGTCTTTCATGTGTTACGCTTGCTTTCCATTTTGAATTTTTATTCACACAAAAAAATAGAAGATTTAGTGTTATGCCAACTACTGCATTATTATAATAATTGTATAAATAATATCAGTGCATTCCTCAAGGAATATTAGAATGGCCAGTTGGACATGTATTGGACAAGTGTACTCTGGAATATCGGCAAAAATAAAAAATTTTGGTTACTTTGAGTTCATTTTCAAGCTACTTTCAATCCTGAAATCAATGAAAATCATCTCTATTTCATATGCTAACTTTTTCTCTTTACATCATCATTTCACCAATTTCTCTTCTTCCCTCCCACACCCACTTTCCTGTAATCACAAACTTCTGCTGAACACACTAACACTACATTCTTAAACCTACCCCATACACTCCAGTACAGTGGACCCCCGGCATTCAATATTAATCTGTTCCTGAGAGCCATCGAATGTCGAAAATATCGAAAGTCAAATTAATTTTCCCCATAAGAAATAATGGAAATCAAATTAATCCGTGCAAGACACCCAAAAGTATGAAAAAAAAAATTTTACCCCATGAAATATTAAAGTTTAATGCAATAGAATAATAGAATAATTGCTGGTGTCTTTTGTCTGTCTCATAAATATGCAAGATTACAGGTACGTCTTGCTACTTCTACTGCTACTTCTACTTACACTTAGGTCACACTACACATACATGTACATGTTTATTTATACACACTCATCTGAGTTTTCTTTGATTTTATCTTAATAGTTCTTGGTCTTATTACTTTTCCTTTTATATCCATGGGGAAGTGGAATAAGAATCTTTCCTCCGTAAGCCATGCGTGTTGTAAAAGTCAACTAAAATGCCGGGAACAATGGGCTAGTAACCCCTTTTCCTGTAAAGATTACTAAAAAGAATAAGAAGAAAATTGTCAAAGTGGGAAGTCTGAATGTGCGTGGATGTTGTGCAAATGATAAGAAAGAGATGATTGTGGATGTTATGAATGAGAAGAAACTGGATGTCCTGGCTTTAAGTGAAACAAAGCTGAAGGGGGTGGGAGAGTTTCAATGGAGAGGAATAAATGGGATTAGGTCAGGGGTTTCAAATAGAGTTAGAGCTAAAGAAGGAGTAGCAATAATGTTGAAGGATAAGCTATGGCAGGAAAAGAGGGACTACAAATGTATAAATTCTAGGATTATGTGGAGTAAAATAAAGATTGGATGTGAAAAGTGGGTTATAGTAAGCGTGTTCACCTGGAGAAGAGAGAAGGAGAGGAGGAGAGAGTTTCGGGGAAATTTGAGTGAATGCGTGGGATTTTTTGAATCAAGTGTAGAGAAATTTGGGGTTTTGGGGATTTCAATGCTAAAGTGGGAAAAAATGTTTGGAGGGAGTAAGGAAATTTTTGGGGGGCCGGGGGAAAAGTAAAGGGGGGACCCTTTAAAATTGAGCATTGTAAAAGAAATTTGGTAATAAGTAAAAATATTTTTTGAAAAAGGATAAATAAATATAAAAGGTATGATGTAGCACGTAAGAAAGTATTTGTAGATTTGTATTGGTGGAAAAAAAGGTTGATGGTACTCCGGGACGTACATGTTTATAGAGGGGAAACTGAAATCGGATCATTATTTATTGTAGCTACAGTTAGAGTAAGGGGTTTAGAGGGAAAAGAGGAAGGGGCAACAACAAGTAAGAGGGGGTGAAAGTGTATAAACTAAGGGAGGGGAAGTTCGGCCGAAATAAGCACTAGGGGCAGAAAGGTGGGCTAGTGAAAAAGATGAGTAGTGGGGGGGTTAAAGGGGGTTTGGGAATATTTTTTAAAAATGCATTTTTAAAGTGGGGCAAAGTTTTGTGGTTATAGGAGGGGGGGGGCAGGAAAAGAGGAGTGTTTGGGTGGAATGATGAATAAAGGGTGTGAAAAAGAGAAAAAGGTAGCTTACAAGGGGTTTTTTTTACAAAGCAAAGTGTTTAAGAAACAAGTAAGGGAAGTAAAAGAAAGGTGAAGAGATGGGAGAGAGTGCAAAAGGAGACAATGAAAGAGTGGGAGGGGCACTGTCAAAAAATTTTAATGAAAATAAAAAAAATTTTGGAGTGAGTAAACAATTTAAGAAAGCCTGGGGGAAAGTATGGTTTTGTCTTAAAAACAATAGGGGAGTTATAGATGGGGAAGGGAGGTTTTGGTAAGGGCGAAATATTTGATGAACTTTTAAATTTAAGGAAAAAAGGGGAGGCGGTAATTTCAGCACTGGCCGGGGAGGTATACACTTTGGGAGTGAAAAGAGCAAAATTTAAGGTGGTGGAGGTACTGGGCATTACGAGAATAAAAGGGGGGAAAGCAGCTGGAACTGAGGGGATCATGAAAAAATTTTAAAAAGCGGGGGGGGAATAGGTTGGAGTATTTGGGACTTTTGTTTAAAAAAGTATGAAAGAGGGAAGGTCCCTAGGGTTTGGCAGAGAGCTTTTAAGCCCCTTTTATATAAAGGGAAAGGGGACAAAAGAGTTTGAAAAAATTTATAGAGGAATAATTTATAAAACCCAGGAAAAGTATAGGGTGGGGTTATAATTGAAAGAATTAGAGAAGACAGAAGTAGAATTCGGCCCGGCAAGGAGGTTTCAAGGGGGTTTGGGGGATGTTAGAAAAAGTGTTTACTTGAACATAAGTGAACATTTTAGATAAAGGAGGGAAGTTTTTAGCTTTTAAATGGATTTAAAAAAAGGCATATGATAGAGGGGATAGAGGAGCAATGGGAAAAAATGTTCAAAAATTTGGAAAGGTGGAAAATTTACAAAATGCTGAAAAGAGCTTTTATGGGGATAGTAGGCCAGTTAGGGTGTGTAGAAAGAGGGAGACTACTTCCCGGGTAAAAGGGGTCTTAGACGGGGATTTGTAATGTCACCATGGTTGTTTAATATATTTATAGAGGGGGTTTAAAGAAGTAAATGTTGGGGTGTTCGGAGAGGGGGGGGTTTAAATTAAGGGGAATAAAAATTCAAAATGGGAATTGACACAGTTACTTTTTGCTGATGATACGGTTTAGGGAGTTTCAAAAGAAAAATTGCAAAGGTTAGTGGATGAGTTTGAAAATGTGTGAAAAGGGTGAAAGTTGAAATGAACATAGAAAAGAGTAAGGTGATAGGGTATCAAATGATTTAGATAAAAAAAAATTGGGATACAAATTGTTGAGGGGGATAGGGAAAATAAATGTTTTTCGATACGGGGGGGGGTTGACGTGTCGCTGTTTTTTATGAAGGATGGGTTAACCCATAGAATTGATGAGGGAAAAAAGGTGAGGGGTGCTTTTTGAGGTATATGTGGAGTCAAAAAACGTTATCTATGGGGGCAAAAAAGGGGAAGTATGAAAGTATAGTAGTACCAACCTCTTATATGGTGTGAAGGGGGTGGTAAATGCAGCAGCGAGGAACGGTTGGAGGCAGTGGGATTCCTGCAAGGGGAAGTGTGGTGTAAAATTATGCAGAAAATTCGGGGTGTGGGAAATTTGGGGAAGGGTGGAGTTAATAAAAGCATTATCAGAGGGGAGAAGAGGGGTTGTTGAGGGGGTTTGGTCATTTTTGAGAGTGGATCAAAGTAGAAAGACATGAAAAGCTAAAAATCTATAGGGGGAAGGAAAGAGGGGGAGGGGTCTCCTCGAAAGGGGTTGGAAAGAGGGGTAAAGAGGTTTGTGGGGGAGGGGCTGGACTTCCAGCAAGCTGCATGAGCGTGTTTGATAGGAGTGAATGGAGACAATGATACTTGGGCCTGACATCTTTGGAGTGTAGCAGGGTAATATTTATGAAGGGGTTCAGGGAAAACCCTTATTTTCATTAGTCGATTGATCCCGGGAAAGGGAAGACAATCCTGCACTTTAAAGGGGGGGTTTGGGATATTGGCATTTTTGGGGGATATTTGTGTATCTCTAACGTATATGCTTCTAAACTGTTTTTATTCAGCAACCCCGCAAAAGCATGAAAGTGGAGTGTGGTGAAAGTGTTGATAGATGAAAGTATTTTCTTTTTGGGATTTTCTTTTTTTTTTTTGGGTCACCCTCCCCGGGGGGAGACACCGACTTTTTTTGAAAAAAAAAAAAACAAAAAAAAAAAAACAAAACAATAGATTAATAACAATAGAATTGACACTTAGCTTTTAAAAAGATCTGGTGAGATTTATGGGGGGAGGAGGGAAAGTTGGATGAGTTGGGTTTAAAGGGAATCCCCTTCCCTTAACTTTAAAAGGGAGCCTCACCCTGCCTTTTCACACTGTTTAGCCCCCTCGATTCTTAAATCTTTTCAAACCAAACCCTTTGCTGCCCTTAAATTCACTCACATCACCCCTATTCAGGCAATTTTTTTACCAATGTTAGCACCTTTAACACAGCACTCCACTTTCGTACTTTGCAAATTTTCTCTCTTATTTCAATAGTCATTTGCACATTTTTTTCTCAAAAGGGTTGGCACAGAAGCTTTTTTGGGCCCATGGGTTTCTTAT
The DNA here is from genome assembly GCF_026875155.1 of Cherax quadricarinatus. Classification (NCBI taxonomy): domain Eukaryota; kingdom Metazoa; phylum Arthropoda; class Malacostraca; order Decapoda; family Parastacidae; genus Cherax; species Cherax quadricarinatus. Next base: position 1,372,697 of record NC_069443.1, on the reverse strand, counting down.
TTTGCAGAAACAAGCACCAAAAACAGGATAATATGGGAAAAATGGAATTACCCAATGTATCCTTAGATCGTGCACACTGGGTGGCTTGTAACACTGGCACACATGGGACAGTTCAGGCCACATGTGGACATGCCCCGTACGAATCATATCGAAGTCGAGGGGAAAAATTTTTTCGTTAAAATGCATCGAATGTCGGATTTTCGAATGTCGATGCCATCGAAGTCGGGGTCCACTGTACAGTGACCCCCGCAAACGATGGCAAACGCATAGCGATTTTTCCGCATAACGATTTACTTTTATCGCAAAATTTTTTTTCCCCCCATTTCCGATTTAAAAACCCCATACCGATTTTGTCCCAGACGCGTCCAATGTGCCCTCACATTGCCGGCCCTCCCATTTTTTTACCCAGCCAGCCTCCGCGGGAAAAAATCCAAGCATACACTCGGAATATTTTCGATTATTCAGGTTTTCGGTGGTGTTTCTGGGGAAAATAATGACCATGGGCCCCCCAAAAAAGCTTCTAGTGCCCAAACCCCGTGGTAAAAAAGGGTGAGAATTTATGGAAATTAAGAAAAAATTTGAAGGTTTGGGGGTAACCCTGAGAAGCCTATGCCAGTTGTGGAAACCATTTGCCTACTTCAAAGATTAAAAGGAAAAGTGGCAGAGTGGTTTGAACTGCAAACCTTTATAGAAAAATCACCCTGACACAGCTGTTTCAAGCCGTGCTTGGACTATTTCAATGAAATGTTATGGCCCCTTTTAGGAAAGTCTTGAAAAACGGGATACAGAGCTCTATGGGCAATTTTTTGTGCGACAGAGGTCCAGTGACTCTGAACTGGTCCTATGGCATAAAAGAAAAGGGAATAACCCCCAAAAAAGGGCTTGCTACCTCAAGTCCTAATGGGAAAGGGGGTTCCCCTTCTAAACAGTAAAAGATAATGCTCTCCCCCCCCCTCCCCTCCCATAATCATCACCAGATCTTCAATAAAAGTAAGTGTCATGTAATTGTGCATGCCTTTTTCAGTTTGTGTGTATTAAAATTAACATTTCATGTGGTAAAAAAAATTTTTTTTCATACTTTTGGGCGTCTTGCACGGATTAATTTTATTTCCATTATTTCTTATGGGGAAAATTAATTCGCATAACGATTATTTCGCATAACGATGAGCCCTCTTGCACGGATTAAAATCGTTAACCGGGGGTCCACTGTAGTTGTTTATATCTTACCCTAACTGCCTCCTCCGTTAGCTTATAAACCTTCACCTCTCTCATACTTGCTGCTTCCATTTTCCTTGTATCCCATCTACCTTTCACTCTCACTGTAGTTACACCTAAAAAGTGATCTGATATATCTGTGGTCCTGTATATACATGTACATCTTGAAGTCTCCCAACAGTCTTTTATCTACCAATACTTAGTCCAACAAACTACTGTCATTATGCCCTACATCATATCTTGTATACTTATTTATCCTCTTTTTCTTAAAATATTTTTGTTTTATTAACACATCGGCCGATTCCCACCAAGGCAGGGTGGCCCGAAAAAGAAAAACTTTCATCATCATTCACTCCATCACTGTCTTGCCAGAGGGGTGCTTTACACTACAGTTATAAAACTGCAACATTAACACCCCTCCTTCAGAGTGTAGACACTGTACTTCCCATCTCCAGGACTCAAGTCCAGCCTGCCGGTTTCCCTGAATCCCTTCATAAATGTTACTTTGCTCTCACTCCAACAGCACGTCAAGTATTAAAAGCCATTTGTCTCCATTCACTCCTATCAAATATGTTCATGCATGCTTGCTGGAAGTCCAAGCCCCTCACACACAAAACCTCCTTTACCCTCTCCCTCCTAACCTTCCTAGGCCGACCCCTACCCCGCCTTCCCTCCACTACAGATTTATGCACTCTTGAAGTCATTTTGTTTTGTTCCACTCTCTCTTCATGTCTGAAGCCCTTGCTCCCGGCATTTTAGTCACCTCTTACAACACGCATGGCTTATGGAGGAAGAATTCTGCTCCACTTCCCCATGGAGGTAAGAGGAAATAAACAAGAACAAGAACTAGTAAGAAAAATAGAAGAAAACCCAGAGAGGTGTGTATATACGTATATGCTTGTACATGTATGTGTGACCTAAGTGTAAGTAGAAGTAGCAAGACATACCTGAAACCTTGCATGTTTATGAGACAGAAAAATGGACACCAGCAATCCATGTAAAACAATTACAGGCTTTTGTTTTACACTCACTTGGCAGGACGGTAGTACCTCCCTGGGCGGTTGCTGTCTACCAACCTACTACTATAACTCAACAGACTTATTTCACTATAATTTTTGCACTCTCTTTTATCCCCTTTGCCTTTATACAAAGGAACTATGCATGCTTTCTGCCAATCCCTAGGTACCTTACCCTCTTCCATACATTTATTAAATAATGGCACCAACCACTCTGCCGCTATATCCCCTCCTGCTTTTAACATTTCTATCTTTATCCCATCAATCCCGGCTGCCTTACCCCCTTTCATTTTACCTACTGCCTCGCGAACTTCCCCCACACTCACAACTGGCTCTTCCTCACTCCTACAAGATGTTATTCCTCCTTGCCCTATACACGAAATCACAGCTTCCCTATCTTCATCAACATTTAACAATTCCTCAAAATATTCCCTCCATCTTCCCGATACCTCTAACTCTCCTCTCCTATTTTTAACTGTCAAATCCATTTGTTTCCTTGACCTCCTCAACTTATTAATCTCACTCCAAAACTTTTTCTTATTTTCAACAAAATTTGTTGATAACATCTCACCCACTCTCTCATTTGTTCTCTTTTTACATTGCTTCACCACTCTCTTAACCTCTCTTTTTCTCTTCATATACTCTTCCTTCCTTGTATCACTTCTACTTTGTAAAAACCTCTCATATGCTAACTTTTTCTCCCTTACTACTCTCGTTACACCATCATTCCACCAATCGCTCTTCTTCCCTCCCACACCCACTTTCCTGTAACCACAGACTTCTGCTGAACACTCTAACACTACATTCTTAAACCTACCCCATACATCTTTGTCTCCATTGCCTATGCTCTCACTAGCCCATCTATCCTCCAATAGTTGTTTATATCTTACCCTAACAGCCTCCTCTTAAAGTTTAAACACCTTCACCTCTCTCTTACTTGCTGCTTCTATTTTCCTTGTATCCCATCTACCTTTTACTCTCACTGTAGCTGCAACTAGAAGGTGATCTGATATATCTGTGGTCCCTCTATAAGCATGTACATCCTGAAATCTACTCAACAGTCTTTTATCTACCAATACATAGTCCAACAAACTACTGTCATTACACCCTACTTCATATCTTGTATACTTATTTGTCCTCTTTTTTCTTAAAATACGTATTACTTATAACTAAACCCCTTTCTATACAAAGTTCAATCAAAGGGCTCCCATTATCATTTACACCTGGCACCCCAAACTTATCTACCACACCCTCTCTAAATGTTTCTCCTACTTTAGCATTTAGGTCTCCTACCACAGTTACTCTCTCACTTGGTTCAAAGATTCCTATACATTCTCTTAACATCCCCCAAAATCTTTCTCTCTCCTCTACACTCCTCTCTTCTCCAGGTGCATACACGCTTATTATGACCCACTTTTCACATCCGACCCTTATTTTAATCCACATAATCCCTGAATTTACACATTTATATTCCCTCTTCTCCCTCCGTAACTGGTCCTTCAACATTATTGCTACCCCTTCCTTAGCTCTAACTCTCTCAGCTACTCCTGACTTAATCCCATTGATTTCTCCCCACTGAAACTCGCCTACCCCCTTCAGCTTTGTTTTGCTTAGGGCCAGGACATCCAATTTCTTTTCATTCATAACATCAGCAATCATCTCTTTCTTATCATCTGCACTACATCCACACACATTGAGTCATCCCAGTTTTATAAAGTTTTTCTTCTTCTGATTTTTAGTAAAATGTGTACATAAGAAAGGGTTACTAACCCATTGCTCCCAGCATTTTAGTCGCCTCATACGACCGATAACCAAACCCCTTTCTATACTAAGTTCAGTCAAAGGGCTCCCATTATCATTTACACCTGGCACCCCAAACTTACCTACCACATCCTCTTTAAATGTTTCTCCTACTTTAGCATTTAGGTCCCCTACCACAATTACTCTCTTACTTGGTTCAAAAGTTCCTACACACTCACTTAACTTCTCCCAAAATCTCTCTCTCTATCTCCCTCTCCTCGTCACTCCTCTTCTCCAGGTGCATACACTTATTATGACCCACTTTTCACATCTGACCCTTATTTTAATCCACATGTGAAGGCTTACTCAGCCCTGTAACAACTTCAGACAGTATTACCAAGGCTGGCTCCTCCTCAGGAAAATTAATGAATAGAAAAAGAAATAATAACAGACAAACATAAACACTTTATTATATAGAAAATATAAAATATAAAACACTTAAATATGAAATATTAATCCTACATTAAAGAAAATGAAAAATGAAAAATATAAATGATAACTGAATTCAACGCTAATATATATAGGGGTGTCTGGTGTTGGTGACACTGCTTGTTGTTGAAATCGTAGCCGTTGCTGATGATGTGGGGGGGGGGGGTCGCAGGTGTTGATGACAACCCACCGGCTCATTCTTCACAGAGTCTATCCATGAATACTCAGTCTAGATGATAGGAAAGCAGGTTTGTTCCACTGCAATGATGAGGAGTTATATCCTGCTACTTCATACAGGTGCACAGGTAATTAAATCCAAAAAGGGGAAGTCTCAGGACGTTAGTCCATCTCCATCAGTTCTGCTCGTTGATTGGCAGGTGACCCTCTCTGTCATCCAAGCTAGAAAGATAGACAGGTTACCCACTGCTTAAGAAATCACTCCATAATAAGTACAATACCTAAAAGATGTGGTGATTATTACAACAGTCAACTTAGAGCAAAACTGAAAGGACTAAGTTTATTATTGGTCAAAAGTGAAGCTTTCAACCAATAAATCCACTAGAATACAAGGCAGGAATGTACTTACAGTAGTGCTGGGAGCTGGGAGCTGTGAGTCTAGTGATTACTGTTTGGACCGGAGCCCCACACGTCTTTTTTGGGGGGGGGGGGGAGAAGGAGGGGGAAGGGATAGCGGGAGCTAGACTTACCCTACCTTAACAAGTAGCCGGCAATGAAACTATCACTTTCGGGGAGGGGGGAAAAAGGCGGGAATAGCGGGAGCTTGACTTACCCTACCTTAACAAGTAGCCGGCAATGAAACAATGTTACTATATACTCCATCGCTACTCCTATCTATTGAACTTTTCCCTCACACCTCATAATGCTTGAAGTTATACATTTATATTCCCTCTTCTCCTTCCATAACTGATCCTTCAACATTTATTGCTATCCCTTCCTTAGCTCTAACTCGCTCAGATACTCCTGACGTAATCCCATTTATTTCTCCCACTGAAACTCGCCTACCCCCTTCAACTTTGTTTCACTTAGAGCTAGGACATCCAACTTCTTATCATTCATAACATCAGCAATCATCTCTTTCTTATCATCTGCACTACATCCACGCACATTCAAGCATCCCAGTTTTATAAATATTTTCTTCTCTTTTTTAGTATTTTCTACAGGAGAAGGGAATACAGTGGACCCCCGCATACCGATGGCATCACATAACGATTAATCCGCATACCGCTTGCTTTAATCGCAAAAATTTTGCCTCGCATACCGCTTAAAAACCCGCTCTCTGATTTTCGTCCGAGACGCGTCCAATGTGCGCCCTCAGCCAGCCTCACATGTGCCGCCGGTGGCATTGTTTACCAGCCAGCCTCCGCGGTAACATCCAAGCATACAGTCGGAATATTTCGTATTATTACAGTGTTTTCGGTGCTTTTTCTGGAAAATAAGTGACCATGGGCCCCAAGAAAGCTTCTAGTGCCAACCCTACAGCAATAAGGGTGAGAATTCCAATAGAGATGAAGAAAGAGATCATTGATAAGTATGAAAGTGGAGTGCGTATCGCCGACCTGGTCAGGTTGTACAAGAAACCCCAATCAACCATCGCTACTATTGGTGGTACAGCTGCTGCTGCTGCACTGTCAGCTGCTGCTGCTGCTGTAGCATTGTCTGCTGCTGCTGTAGCATTGTCTTCTGCTGCTGTAGCATCGTCTGCTGCTGCTGTAGCATCGTCTGCTGCTGCTGTAGCATCGTCTGCTGCTGCTGCTGCTGTAGCATCGTCTGCTGCTGCTGTAGCACTGTTGTTGGTGTGGCTTATTGAGAATATACCAAGAAACAATTAACCCCAGAGGATTTGCCACCCAGGATAACCCAAATAAGTCAGTGTCATCGAAGACTGTCTAACTTATTTCCATTGGGGTCCTTAATCTTGTCTCCCAGGATGCAACCACACCAGTCGACTAACACCCAGGTGAACAGGGAAAAATGCCTGGAACTAGTGCTCATATTGGTGAATTTAAAGCCAGCAAAGGTTGGTTTGAGAGATTTAAGAATCGTAGTGACATACACAGTGTGATAAGGCATGTTCTGGAAGAAAATACCAAACAGGACCTACAGTACTCAGGAGGAAAAGGCACTCCCAGGACACAGTGTCTCATCAGTCATTGCTGCATCTTCAATAAAGGTGTCATTTATTCTTCATTTAGTAGTCTAGTACATGCACAATATATACTGTGCATGTACTACTCTACTATTGTGCATGTATCCTTCTCTTTGTGTGTAGGAAAATGTATATTTCACGTGGTAAAAATTTTTTTTTCATACTTTTGGGTGTCTTGCACGGATTAATTTGATTTCCATTATTTCTTATGGGGAAAATTCATTCGCATACCGATTATTTCGCATACCAATGAGCCCTCTTGCACGGATTAAAATCGGTATGCGGGGGTCCACTGTACTAGCCCATTGCTCTTGGCATTTTAGTCACCTCATACGATATGCATGGCTTACGGGGGAAAGACTCTTTTCCACTTCCCCATGGAGAATAAGAGGAAATAAAGAAGAACAAGAACTACAGGTACCATCCGACTTACAAGCAAGCTTGGTTCCAACCGGCTGGTTGTAAGTCAAAATGGACATAAGTCGAACCTTACTTCTGAATATCAGTATCATATTATTGTATTGATTTTATTTTATTGTTTCATTTTGGTATTTCATTTTTTACTTTACTTTTTATGCTGTAAGTACTGTATTTTATTCTGTAACGTTTAGGAGAAACACTGTATACAACACAAACAGTTGTATAGTATTTCCCAGAACATTTGCATACAAAACATGGTCGTAAGTCGAGTGGTCGTATGTGGAGCAGGTCATGAGTTGGATAGTATGTATTAAGAAAAAAGAAGAAAAGCCTAGATGTGTGTTTGTATATACAGTGGAGCCTCAGTTTTTGTTTGCCCTGGTTTTTGTCGAATTCAGTTTTTGACGACTCTTTTCTTCAAAATTTTGTCATAGCTTTCGTTCATCACCTTGGTTTTTGTCTGTCCACTGTACTGAATATATCCGCCTGCCCGCACCAACACAAAGCATCTCACGGGTTCTGAGTCAGTCTGGCTTTGTTTCTCGTCGAGTGAGTAATGCCCTGCACGTTCATCCGAAACATTTCGTAATAATCCATTGTTTTTTTTGCTAGTTTATTGAGTGCGACTGTTAGATAAGCCACCATGGGGCTTTGGGGAAGTCCATGGGGTTGGATGTGAGTGGCCAAGATGTGGAAGAGTTGGTGGACGAGCACAGGGAAGAGCTAACCACTAAAGAGCTACAACACCTTCAACTGGAACAGCAACAGATTGAAGCTGAGGAAATTGCTTCAGAGGAGGAGGAAGAGAGAGGGGAGAATGTGCCTTATTCAGTGATTAACCCTTTCAGGGTCCGTGCCCTAGTTCTACGGCTTTGAGTTCTGGGTCCAAACTGTGGTTCTACACCATGAGCTCAGCTCACTCAGATAATCTGTGAGTGGTAAATTTGGGCCTAGATATGAGAGAATACGACTATGTGGTAAGTGTGCACCACATAAAACAATTCCTGCAACATACAGTGCATAATGAGAGAAAAAACTGAGACCGTAATTTTGGGTTAAAACTTAAAACAGCGACTTTGTGGTGTTTTTTCGTATGTTTTTTATAGTTGTATTTGCGATTTCTTGGTCTCATTTGATAGAATGGAAGGTATATTACAGAAAAAGAGATGATTTTGATTGGTTTTAGTACTGAAAATGGCTTGAAACCGAGCTCAAATTAGAGGAAATGTTAAATTTTTGCCCATGTTCAAGAGTATACGAATCACATCACTCGTCCAATACATGTCAGCCGATGGGTCTTATGTGCGTTCACAAATGCGCTGATATTATTTATACAATTATTACAATATTGCATAACAGTAAATCTTCCATTTTTTTTATTGAATAAAAATTCATTATGTTAATAAAAATAAAAATGTAATTCATTTGTAAAGCTTGAAAATGCAACTAATGAACAGAGAAAATGTTAGTTTAGTGCCAGGAATGCCTGCATTGTTTATTCTGGACCCTATTTTGAAATTGGAATACGTATTTTGAACTTAGAGATAAATTGGCCAAATTACCAATTTCTGATCACTTTATTAGGTAGTTGAAACAGTTGACTTGGTGATTTCTTGTGCTCATTCGATAAAATAGAAGTAATTGGCAAAATCGCCAATGCGTAAATATCGCTGAGGTATCAGAATACGTGAGAGCATAATTTCGTCAGTTTTCCATCAAATTTTGTACTTTTTGTTTTATTATCTTCAGAAAAAGATTCTCTACCATTTCATAAGAAAAAATAACAAATGTGGACACGTCTCAGATTTTGGGTCTGGACCCTGAAAGGGTTAAGGACGAGTGTGCAAAGTGGAATGAGTTGCAAAGTTTTGTGGAGAAATATCACCCTAACAAAGCTGTTATTGCTGTTCTTACTGTTGAACAGCGGTTTAGTGCCGATGAAGGTAGCGTAGGTAGCAATGATACGGCCGTGGACTAGATTGGCTTTAATCGGGTAGGAGTGAGTACACAACGGGCAGTGTGAGGGAGTGACCGCAAGCCAGTCCGTGGAGGGGGCACCTGTGACTATCACGTCGGTCGGTCGAGGAGTGAGAGTGGGTGGTCTGTGCTTCCCACCGACCTAGGTAGGCCTACAGAGGGCAGCACTGAATGCCGCGAAATATGAACTAGTCAGAGCAGACGGCTAGGCTGTGTGCTCTGACAGTACAGGCTGTCTACATTTGCTCGGCCACGCACCTCGCGCGACAATACTGGTGGGCCCATAGGTATAAAGGAATTACACTAGCTACCCCGGAGAGGGACTGGCTTTCGCTCCTAGAAATAAAAAATGGACAAAAAAAAATGCGACAGGCAAAAAAAAACTCTCCCATCCAGGGGAAGAGAAAACTGGTTTGCCGCGCTGTTTCATCGAGTAGAGAGCCGGAGACGTCAGCACGGGAACCCTAAAATTTCTATATACAGGTTGTCCGCAGGGCTGAACATCAGTTGACCACTCGTCTACTAACGTTGTTGCACGCTACATCTGCAAACAATGACTGACAGTGCATTTCCAAAGGTGTGACATGTAACTCAGAGGGCAGCACTGCCCTGACCGTAATACGGCTTTTTTTTCTTTTTGTTATAAAACACGGGTTTGCACATATGTACAATAATACTATATCCATGGAATTCTTTACACTCTGGGTACCCTTCTAAAAGTATTTACATAATTACATGATTTTGGGTCCACCCTGACTCTATTATCGCTGGCTATACAATGTGGGGGGCATTTATACCCATTTCTGCAAGCAAACAATTAGCATAACTAGCGTAGGAGTCAGACAAGTCAGTAGGTACGTCAATGTCACAGAAATGTACTGTTGTCCGGGGGTCGCAGGCCATAAGTATGGAGCCTTACTGGGCCGTCTTCCGTACCGTAGTAGTGGGAGAAGGGATAGACGGTTTGTCCTAACATTAGTCTGATGTGGCGTTGCAACGCACGCCCCTTCCAGCTCTGCTTCGGCCTGCATATGGTCCACATACTTCATGTGATCAAGGTGGGTTTCCCTTGATAGTTCCCGTAGCAATCTCCCTCACCTCGAACTTATTCCCACGGAGCTGTCGTAGGACACGGTAAGGACCACAAACTTTGGGACAATTTTGTGCATACCTGGGTCTGCACTGGGTTGAGCAACATAACTTTGAAACCTGGTTCCACTTTGCTTTCCTTGGCGCGGGCATTGCGCTCAGACGTGAACCTATCAGTAGCTTTCATAAGATTCTCTCGTACCCGCTGGAAGACAAGCTGCGTTGTCCTCATCTTTACTACACTGGGGTTATCAGTATCGTAAGTAGGTCTAGGTGGAGTAAACAGAATTTCATATGGTAAGCGCTTGTCATAGCCTACAAAGAAAAATGAGGTGTCTCACCGATCGAGCTGTTGAGGGAGGAATTTAATTTTACACTGAACATCTGGGAAAACCTCATCCCATGTAGTACAACTTGGGTTAACGGTTACTCTGAGCACCTCCAGACTTTGCGATTTGTACGTTCGCAAGACCATTACTCGCAGGGGTGGCGTGGGCTACTGGCGCTTGATGAATGTTGAATCTGGGAAAAGATCCTGCATTATGCCATTTTTAACTCAGACCCATTGTCTGACAGAAGGACACGTGGGCAAGTATGGACGAAGAACAACATGCTCCGGAAAGCACTAGCGACCGTTTCGCGGTTTTATCCGGGATGGGTACAAATTCACTGTACGCGTCAATTTTATCTACCATTACAAGCAGGTGCTTATTTCCTTCTCCGAGGTCGAGAAGTTCGTCAACAGGTCGACGAAGTTCTCTCCCAGGGCTCCTTTGTAATGGGATACTTTAGAATGGGGTTAGGACCTGTAATGGTACCCTTGTGCTGTAGGCAGAAAACACATGGTGTACATGCTTGGCAATGTCCGATGCCATCTTAGGCCAAAAAATATTTCATTGGTGCCTGTTTGATACTGCGGTCCTTCCCGGGGTGCGCTACACCTGGGACTTTTGGGGATCAACCTAAGAGTAGCTGGTATCTGGACTCTGGTATCACCAGTTGGTATACGGTTCTCCCGGGGTCCCCCACTGTGCAAACGGCACAGTACTCCTTGGTTGACCCCTAAATCCTTCAGTGGAACGGGAGACTTGACCTGAAAGTTCAACGTCCCCTTGGGGTCAGGAAACGAAGGACTGGAGACCACACAGGGTCCTGTCGTTGGGCTCTCTCGGATCCTCAACAGAGAACGAATTCCCGACACTCACGAATGCTATATGTCTCGACAGGGCATCAGCTAAAAACATTTTGCTTACCTGGGACATAGCAAATTTCAGGGTTGTAGTCATTGAACGTGAGCGACCACCGAGCATGCTTTCCCAAGAGGTTCTTATTTCGCAAAAGGGCCAATAAGGGTAAATGATCTGTATAAATCTTGATAGGAAATGATAGATGATATCCCAAAAATGACTCAGGGCCCATACAATGCAAAAAGCTTCTAGCTCTGTCACTGAAAATTGACTTCCGCTTTAGTAAGAACCGGCTAGCATAGGCAATAGGCTGTTGCTTACCATTAGATTCCTGTGACAAGACTGCACCGTGCCAACTTTGTGGATCAGTCGTCAAGGTAAATGCCTTGGTGAAATCAGGGAATTAAAGGGTTGGGGCTGATGTTAACTTGTTCTTAAGAATGACAAAAGCTCGTTCCTGATCACACGTCCACTCAAAAGGGGGCATCCTTTTTTGAGTAAGCGTGTCAGGGGTGCAGCAATGGTGGAGAAACCTGCGATAAAGGTGCGGTAAAAACCCTGCCAGGCCTATGAAGGACCGGATGCACCCGCCGTCATGGGTCTGGGGAATTTTGCACGCCGAGATTTTGGACTCGTCCGTCTTTATGCCATTCTGATTTACTACGTGACCCAGAAATTTTATTTCCTTCCGGGGGGAAAATTGACATTTGGAGAGCTTTCCCTTTAAAGATTTCCCTGAGCTAGCCTGTCCAATACCCTGTCAAGTTTCTCAAGATGTGATGGGACATCTTGCGAATGACTATGAGATCATCCAGGTAGACCATGAGCGTGCCACCTAGGAGGGTACGGAAAATTGTCGTCATCAAACGACTAACGTGATTGGGCTTCCGCGCAAGCCGAAGGGCATCCTCCTGAACTGGTAAGACCAGTTGGCGTAGAGAAAGCTGTCAACTCTCTGCTCTCATCATCGGGGGGATCTCCCAGAACCCTTAAAGAAGATCAGAGTTGAAAAGACCTTCTTATCGCCGATGTTCTGAAAACAGGTCTTTTCAGAACTGGCAATGGAAAGCGGTCGGGGAGGGTACATGCTTTTCAGTTTCCTGTAATCGATAACAGGGCCCCAGGTTCCGTCTTCTTGGGAACCAGAATAAGGGGAGCATTCCAGGGGAAGTGGACTCCTCAATAACCCCTCCGGAGCATCCGTGTAATGAGTTCTTCGGCGAAGACTCTTTGCGCATGTGGCAGGCGATCGCAGGTACAAAAAATGGGTTTGTACCTTTGTCAAGTGGAATACGGTGAGAGATCAGTGGGGTCAAACCCCATCGACTCACCACTAGTGCAACTGCAGAACGTGCCGATTGAGAACCTGGAAAAGTTTTGGGACCTTTCAGGATAGTCTGTCAAAGCTAGATCATTTTTCCCTCCCACGGGCCCGGGTGTTGGAAGAGTCAGCAGCAGACTCCCTGGGAGAACGCACTCACAAGGAAGTCAGCTGGGGCTTCACCCTCCACTCTCACCGGGGGGAGGGAATTGACAAGATCGACAAGTGAGGTATTCTTCCGCAGGGGAAATTCTCGACTATGCATGTTGACACAAGGACTTGCAACTTACCATGTTGCACTGTGTGCAAGGATGGTTCAAGGAAGAGGCCCTTGACTCGGCATGTGTTGCTGTCAACCAGCACATGGTCTCCTTCAAAACTCTGCTCACGTACACCGAAACAGGAGTGAGCGAGTTAGCTGACAAAGTGACGTCTACTTGTACACCCAGTAACTCTGCTCGCTGATGCCATGACACGAGTCAGACAGTCGCCTGCCGACAGGGATACTGCGGCTTGAAAACTGCTGGTCTCTAAAAACAGCGTCAGAGGTTAGAGTGAAGGTTAGACTGGGCGTCCCCAGACTGGGTTTCATGGTAACTACGCGCGGGATGGCCAGGAGGTGATGGGCAACGAGCTCTACTCGAGGTCGATCAGGACAAGAGACCGACCCCGGGGGAGAATGTGCTATGGAAAACCTCCGGTTTTCCAACGATTCTAGGCACTGTGCATACTTGAGACAGAGTAGCACGTAGTGGATCCAAAGGCACGCCCCAGAAGGGCACATCCACTCCGTTGAATTCCGCTTTCCACTCACCCGGATCTAAACGGATCCTAAGATCTGCCATGGTTTTGAACCTATGAGCAGGTCACCATGGAAAACAAACCATCTACGACTAAGAATTTGCGGACAGCTTGTGACCCTGGACCACAAATTCTAGCGTTTTTGCGACCGCGAACCGTCAGCGGTTTACCTGAGCTCCTCTAAAGGGTCTGAATGGCAGACGGCTCTGTCAACTGGCCGCGTGAAGGCCAATGTCTCGGAAAAAGTGGAGCGGACAATGTTAACCACCGAACCTTTTATCTAGGAAAAGCTGAACAGGCTTATTGTGGACAGGGGACTCGATGAGCGGTCCACATGGGTTGTCATCCCGAACATGAAGGCATGACAGGCCGACGAGATCCCCGGGTCACAGCTGCTCGAGGCTCGACACTTGTTGACGAGGCTCGCCCCGGGAAAGGTTTACGGTACGAGTCCGGCAACAACGTAAAGGACACTCGGTTTCCTCACTGTCGGCAAGCGTATCACTGCCCAGGGTGGGGGAATGCATTGCGGACAGGGACGGAATACAGCGACTCCGACAGGGTTACTATGTCTTTCGTGGTTTTGCGGACGGCCCTCTTCCCCCGAACTAGTGGAAGGGCTTCTACGAGCACGTGCATTGCGCGACGACTGCTTGCTCCACTCAGCTGACAGTTTACTTCGCAGCTTGTTACACTCATGGAGGTATGACTGGAAGTATTGTGGTAAACACAGACTCCCTCGCGAAGCTGAGCATGGGGCGGTGACGGTTACCTTGATACTGAGCATGAGGACGGTTATGGTTACTGGGATACTGAGCATGGGGACTGTTATGGTTACTTTGCGGGATTTTAGGTTTGTAACACTCCGATCGGTAGTGCCTCGTTTGCCACAGTTGAAACAAGTCACTACACGCTTAGCGGGTGAGGTTGGGGGTGGTGTCTGCTGGCGACGTTTCGCCCTGGTCCGGAAGTCGATGACTGCCTTTTTGTATGGGCCCGACTGTTGTTACTGTGGTCAATACTTTTATTTTGGCGCGGTTAGGGGGACTGGGGTTAGAAACTTTGGGGGGCTGGTTGTCTGACAGCAGCACAAAAGTGACTTCCGGCTGCGACCGCGGGGTAACTGTGGCGGCCCCGGAAGGATGGGTAGGGGATCATCCGAAAAAGCGGCAAACCTTGCCTTGCTCGGAAGGCAGCTTGAGCGAGTCGATGGCTCATATGCACCCAGGACGTCGTGCTGAGGGCCGAGTCTAGCGCATCAATGGCAGCCAAGGTTAGGGGCGGCATCCCTCCGCATGATGCCGACAGCCAGCATGGGGATGATGTCTTTAGCAGCAATACGGCCATCACCATCCACCCACTTAGTGGAGGTGATGGCATCAGTAAGTCCGTGGCGGCTTGCTCGAACCGGCAAACGCAAGCCAGGGGGCTTTCGTGCCGGTATTGACATTCGGCCAAGACGCTGGTAACGATGTCAATGTAATGGGGGTTGGCGACTAACGCCGAAAATAACCCCTAAATTCCCCCTTTAAAGTTCACCCCAAGACTAAATCTTAAAAACGCGCTTGAGCTGCACAAAGGCACCTATATCACCCTGGGTGAGATCCATTTGCTGCAACAGCAGCACGAATGTACTGTGTACGTTGGACTATCAAATAGAGCCTGAACAGTCGTCTCGACTGACTGCAGCCATGGCTCTAAACTATTTGCACGACCGTCAAAAAAAAGGGTCAGGTATGGGGCGATGAGCCCGGCCCACTGGTGGTCGAGGTTGGCCACAAGTTGGCCAACTGTCGCTGGGGCTTCGATGCCCTGCCGCGTGTTCACGCTGGCTGAGGCACCATTGCTGGCACAGCAGAATCTGGACTAACGGTAGGCCACTGCGTGTCTTAGTCATGACGTCAATTGTTCAATGCAATTAGGTCACGAAGAGGGTAAAAAAGGTCAGAGCAAGAAAAGGTATGACTGGCTCAAATTCAAAACAGAGTCAAAGGAACTCGCACCACAGTACTAGGTAAACTGCTTAGTGATAGAAATAATTTTTAGCAAAACAACAATAAAAAAAGGGGAAATAGTGATACACTCTGAACACAAAATAAGAGGTGTATGCAAGTGAATGTACTACAGGGAAGTGCACAAAATGAAGCTAAGGATAGTCAATAATTTCACCAGGAATCTGGCAACAAAATTTATGAAAAAAAGGGGTTGAAATTTTAAACATGTAGCAAAATTGCACAAAATTAAAAAAAAATCAGGTACTACACAAAAACTAAACTGTGCTGCAAGGGACAGTTTAAAAGTTGTGGGTGCTAGCAGTTGCAAATTGAAACGCAAAAAAAAAAGGGGTAATCACTTGCACAAGGGAAGTGGCACAGAAAAGATATCAGAGTATGGAATAGTGCCAAAAAACACAGAAAAAAAAAATACACTGTATCCAGAATTGCTAATTGCACACAAATAAAAAATTAATAAAAATGCAAATTATTAAATTCAAGAATATGGCAAAGGTTAATGGTGTTAGCAGGGTGGTACACTGGCAAAAAGAAAAAATTTGCACAATCTCAAGGTCAAAATTAATTAACTTCACAAGGAATTTTGGTTAATTAATGGTAAAAAGCAGGTTCCCCAAAATACACTCAATGACTTGGGTATACCAAAATAGCAAAATGCAATGCACATAGGTGAATATTCACTGATAAAACATAGAATATATGTAGAGCAAATAAATAGGGAAACAGAAGAAAAGTTTAATGGGCTAGGCACAGATTGTATCACTGCAGGTAGAATAAACTAATACTTAAGTTTCTTGAAGATTACACTTATTAAAAAAAAAAAAAACACTAACAAAACAAAGCAGTGCAGGGTTGTCAACAAACTGTGGTAACTTGCAGGTGCACCTAACAAAATAACAGCACACAGGGATTACATTTAAGACTGTATGTGAGAGGTAAATTGTATAAATGGTTAACACTGAACAATTTAAATCAATAACTGAGGTGCAAGAAGCAGAATAAAATACTGGAATTTAAAATGTAGGAGTGCAAAAATAAAATTTTCAAAATTTAAGAAGCTGTAGGTAAGTGGCAAAATGTGCACTGATGACACGAACAATTTACTGAAGTATGGCTTCGTAACTAACTGTATTGGTGCAGGACAGTTAAATAATGTCACAGAATATTAGGAAATGCTAGGTAAGTCACTGTTTACTTAACTTTGAGTGCAGATGGACGAAGGTACTGGGTACTGCAGGTCCTGAAACTTTCGGTGATGCTCTAGTAACACTACACGCCTCGTTTGATTTGTATACTGCTATGGGGCTTCAATGTCGTAGAAAAAAAATTATCAGAATGGACTTGGGAAGAACAGGAAGGACCGGGGTAACTCTGTGGAGGTATAAGATATTAGAAGACGTGGATACCCGGCGTGACCACAGCTGTGTGTTGGTTGTTTACACTGGCAAGCGTGTCTGGGCGCGCTGACTGACTGCGGCTTCAGCACACGGAGAACAAAACATTTACTGCACTACTCGAACGTGCTAAAAACAAGCTTAAGTGAAACTTTGAACTGGGACGAGTAAGTTTTACTGTAACAAATCACTGGGGAAAACAGAACTGGTGATAACTGGGAATAAAACAGCAAGGGAAAGGGAAAAAAAAAATTAAACTGGGCAACACAAAAAAAAACTGCACTGGCTGGAGATACGTAGACGCTGAGTAGTTGTAGACACTATGATGAGTCACGAGCTGCTGTAGACGCTGAACTTTGCTGGCTTAGGGGCTAAGCCAAAATGGGTTCCACGTTGGTTAAGCCAGGTAGAACTTCTTGGAGGAAACTGGGAAGAACACAACACACATGGATGGCGAGACGGACGTCGTTGCGTAGCAGAGAAGGCTGGTGTGTTTACACGCTGATTAGGGTATAAACCAACCCCGAGCTGCCTCTGGTCCCCTCGTGGACCACACGAAGCCAACACACTAAACGACCTCACCTTCCCTTTTTGTACTGAGAAGGGGTAGGGACGCTGTAGGAGGCAGGAAATGGGCCCGGGAGTTGAAGGGCGTAGAGGGGTGTGAGGTGACACTGACTGCTAGGCTGGAGTGCGCCGGACGCCTTGTCCAGATTTTGTGGGAAAAATCTAGGACAAATCTATCCCCGGGTCCCGTCAAACGCGGAGTAACAATAACTCTTAGGCCAGCAGGGGGCGTTGGATGACGACGGATGATGTTGACGGCGCGACCGATGTGTTGACCCCTCCACCCTGAAGAGGCTCACAATGCCCCTGACTCCGCTGTCACCACTGTTATTGCTGTTCTTACTGTTTAACAGCGGGTTTATGTGCCGTAGTAGCGTAGGTAGCAAGAACGCCGTGGACTAGATTTGGCTTTAATCGGGGGAAGTGAGTCACAAAAGGGCAGTGTGAGGAGTGACGCAAGCCAGTCGTGAGGGGCACCTGTGATATACGTCGGTCGGCCCAGGGAAGTGGAGTGGGTGGTCTGTGCTTCCACCCACCTAGGTTAGGCCTACAAGGGCAGCCTGAATCCCCGAAATATAACTGTCAGAGCAGGGCGGGCTAGAGGTGTTGCCGGCGTACAGGCTGTTACAAAGCTGTGGCAAGCCACGTCTCAACATGTTCAATTTACAATGCCTTGTCCATTTTAGGGAATCTGATTTTTTGTGTGTATGGGGTTCGTGCCAGTAAAAGCAAAGTAGGAAAGTAAAACCCGGATAGGGACTGATACCTGAAGTCCTTTGGAGGGGATCCCTTCAACCAACAACCTTCCTCCTCCCTCTTCCTTCCTTTCCCTCCCTCCCTCTTCCCTCCTCCCTCCTACATTTCATACACCACAAGAGTTTTTCAATAAAGGTAAAAATGATATTAAATGTTCATTTACCATTTCATTAGTTCTTTATATTTATTTCTCATTGTTTTTTTGTATGTAAAACTAGTTATTCTCTTAAAAAGTAAAATTTTGTTAATACTTTGGGTGTCTGGAATGGATTAATTTGGGGTTTTAACATTATTTTTTAGGTTATTCTTCAGTTTTCTCGAATTTGGTTTTCGTCACACTTTCTGGAACGAATTAAATGCAAAAACCAAGTTCCAAATGTATGTGCATGTGCATGCCGTGTAGTGTGACCTAAGTGTAAGTAAAGTAGCAAGATATTCCTGTTTATCCCGCATGTTTTTTAAGAAGAAAAAAGAACACGACCAATCCTACCTTCAGTAAAAAACAGTAAGGTTCTGTTTCCACTCAACTTGGTAGGATGGGACTACCTCCCTGGGTGGTTACTGTCTACCTGCCACTACACCACTGGATGGTAGTACCCCCTGGGGGTTACTGTCTACCTACCTACTACCACAGGATGGTAGTACCCCCCTGGGTGGTTACTGTCTACCTGCCTACTACCACAGGTTTGGGAGTACCTCCTGGGTGGTTTATGTCTACCTACCTACTACCAAGGGATGGTTTGTACCTCCCTGGGTGGTTACTGTCTACCTGCCTACTACCACAGGATGGTTGTACCTCCCTGGGTGGTTACGTCTACCTACCTACTACCACAGGATGGTAGTACCTCCCTGGGTGGTTACTCTACCTGCCCACTACCACAGGATTGTAGTACCTCCCTGGGTGGTTACTGTCTACCTACCTACTAACCCCAGGATGGTAGTACCTCCCCGGGTGGTTACTTTCTACCTACCTATACCACAGGATGGTAGTACCTCCCTGGGTGGTTACTGTCTACCTCCTACTACCACAGGATGGTGTACCTCCCTGGGTGGTTACTGTCTACCTACCTACTACCACAGGATGGTAGTACCTCCCTGGGTGGTTTTCTGTCTACCCACCTACTACCCCAGGATGGTAGTACCTCCCTGGGTGGTTACTGTCTACCTACCTACTACCACAGGAGGTAGTACCTCCCTGGGTGGTTACTGTCTACCTACTCTCCACAGATGGTAGTACCTCCCCGGGGGGTTACTGTCTACCTGCCTACTAAACCCCAGGATGGTACTACCTCCCTGGGTGGTTGCTGTCTACCTACTAACTACCAAGGATGGTAGTACCTCCCCGGGTGGTTACTGTCTACCTACTACTACCACAGGATGGGAGTACCTCCCTGGGTGGTTACTGTCTACCTGCCTACTACCACAGGATGGTAGTACCTCCTGGGTGGTTACTGTCTACCTACCTACTACCACAGGATGGTAGTACCTCCCTGGGTGGTTACTGTCTACCTGCCTACTACCACAGGATGGTAGTACCTCCCTGGGTGGTTACTGTTAAATACCTACTACCACAGGATGGGTACCTCCCTGGGGGGTTACTGTCTACCTGCCTACTACCACAGGATGGGAGTACCTCCTGGGTGGTTACTGTCTACCTGCCCACACCACAGGATGGTATACCTCCCTGGGTGGTTCTGTCTACCTACCTACTACCACAGGATGGTGTACCTCCCTGGGTGGTTACTGTCTACCTCTACTACCACAGGATGGTAGTACCTCCCTGGGTGGTTCTGTCTACCTACCTCCCACCACAGGATGGTAGTACTCCCGGTGGTTACTGTCTACTGCCTCTACCACAGGATGGTACTACCTCCCTGGGGGGTTACTGTCTACCTACCTACTACCACAGGATGGTAGTACCTCCCTGGGTGGTTACTGTCTACCTACCCCCCTACCACGGATGGTAGTACCTCCCCGGGTGGTTACTGTCTACCTGCCTATACCACAGGATGGTATACCTCCCTGGGTGGTTACTGTCTACCGCCTACTACCACAGGATGGTAGTACCTCCCTGGGTGGTTACTGTCACCTACCTACTACCACAGGATGGTAGTACCTCCCCGGGTGGTTACTGTCTACCTAACTACCACCAGGATGGTAGTACCTCCCTGGGTGGTTACTGTCTACCTACTACTACCCACAGGATGGTAGTACCTCCCTGGGTGGTTGCTGTTTTACCTACTACTACCACAGGTGGTAGTACCTCCCTGGGTGGTTACTGTCTACCTACCTACTACCACAGGATGGTAGTACCACCCTGGGTGGTTCTGTCTTTCCTACCTACTACCACGGATGGTAGTACCTCCCCGGGTGGTTGCTGTCTACCTACCTACTACCACAGGGGTGGTAGTACCTCCCTGGGTGGTTACTGTCTACCCGCCTACTACCACAGGATGGTACTACCTCCCTGGGTGGTTACTGTCTACCTACCTTACTACCACAGGATGGTAGTACCTCCCTGGGTTGGTTACTGTCTACCTACCTACTACCAAGGATTGTATACCTCCCTGGGTGGGTTCTGTCTACCTACCTAACTACACAGGATGGTAGTAAACCTCCCTGGGTGGCTACTGTCTACCTACCTACTACCACAGGATGGTAGTACCTCCCTGGGTGGTTACTGTCTAAACCCACCCAATACCACAGGATGGTAGTACCCTCCCTGGGTGGTTGCTGTCTACCTACCTACACCAAGGATGGTAGTACCTCCTGGGTGGTTACTGTCTACCTGCCTACTACCACAGGATGGTACTACCCCCCTGGGTGGTTTTCTGTCTACCTACCTACTACCACAGGATGGTAGTACCTCCCTGGGTGGTTACTGTCTACCCCCTTTCTACCACAGGATGGGGAGTACCTCCCCGGGTGGTTACTGTCTACCTACCTACTACCACAGTGGTAGTACCTCCCTGGGTGGTTACTGTTACCCTTTCCCACTACCACCCGGATGGTAGTACCTCCCTGGGTGGTTACGTTACCTACCTATACCCCGGTGGTTAG